>JBBYHH010228881.1:0-13220 GCA_038382905.1 Daphne laureola | reverse complement strand
TGTATGACACCCCACTATTGGTCCAAACCATCAGACAGGATTGAATTGGGTCCGTCATGCAATCATCTTGATATTAATCCTATGGATTCCTCTCCTATCCTAGTCTCACACACATTATAACAATTTGTTAGTTTATTATAATGATTGACTAGGGATTGTTTAGTAACATCTTATGTTCCAAGGGTAACGTTATTGTGCTTATTATTCTAGCACATGAATTAAACTTAAATGTCTGAACAATGCCTTAATATATGTTATCTATATATTATTAAATAATTGTGTTACTGCCCTAAACCTGATTGGATTAGGGGCACAACTCCTACATGACAGGGGGCTGGTTTATGAAGAAGGATATTGAGGATGCATGAGATTTTCTTGAGCTGCTTGAGGTGAGTGAGGAGTACTATGGTAGAGGTGACCGCCAGGGCGGTGTACAGGTCCATCAGGGACTTTATGAGTTAGATGGTAAGACCTCAGTTTAGGCACAATGTTTAGCCCTCACTTCCATGATGGGAAGGTGAATGAAGAATCAACAAGCAAGCAGTGCTCCCAAGCAAGTGATGTTTACTGACCAAGTAGAAGAATTTGAGGATGCTAATTTTGTGTACTATCCGGCCAACATGGCCACATTTTAGAAGGGAGGCGGTTACTACAACAAGTCTCGACCATAACAGCAGGGTCAGATTTACAACTCCCAACCATAGCACCAACAGTTAGTGGCTTCATCTAGTGGTGACCACTTTGCCAAGTTTCAGACTTACTTGGATGGGATGGTGAAGGATATTAAGAAAACTAGTGTAGTAACTACTGATAGAGTTAGTGATATGGGTATGTAAATTCATGAAGAGAATGCTAACACTAGAGCATCAACAAAAAAAATTGGAGAGTCAGTTGGGTCAGTTAGCAAATTCTGTGAGATATTTGACCAAGGAAAAGTTACATAGTGATACAGAGGTGAACCCTAATGAGATTTGCAAGGCCATTCAGCTGAGAAGTGGGAAGGAGTATGAGAGGAAAGAGAAAGCAAAATAGAAGAGAGAAGAGAAGGAAAGTGGAAAAAAGACAACTGCTGTCAATGGAGGTGAGGAACTCTCTAAGGATGTCTTAGAGATCTTGAAAGAGAAAAAGGGAGCAACCCCAAAACTAAATATGAAACCCCACTTCCCTTATGATACAATCCTAGAAATATCAATGCATGAAGATGAAGATGGGGTGGCAAAAGATAGCAAGGGGAGTTGCAAGGGGGGTGGCACCTATAGCTTATCCCAAGTCTCGGGTGATAAGCACCTTTCACACCCTACATCACTACCCTTGAAACCTAGTGCTAGCACCATAGGCCAATAGTTCTACCCTCCTAAAAATGCATCAATGAAGCTACTCAAGGCCGATTGCATCCACTCCAAGGCTTAGGAGGACCTATGACAAGAGCTAGGGCAAATAAAGCTTAAGAATGCCTTAGTATCTTCATGTGTACCTTGGCAGCCAAGCAAGAGCAACAATAAGAACATAAAGTCTTGGGACTCAAGCTAGACATCCTTGGTATGTAATTAGATGAGGAATACAATGGATTCATCAAGGAAGGAATAATCTCTTGGCTTGAAGAATCGAGCATCAATAACACCTTCCAAGACTTCTCTACACTTACCCATTTTAGGGGCTCTTTGTACATTTAAAACCAATGTGCTCCAAACATGGCCAAAAGTGTATTTAATTAATAGCTTATGAATATGGGGAACCAATGGAACTTATTTCACTCAATTTAGACTTCAAATGAAGCTTGGGGACCTAATTGAAGAATGCTCAGATGTCACTATCAGCAGTGGTTCCCTCCTGAAGAATGAAGCCAAAACCCATTAAGGAGTGATTGAGACCATGCTTGAACGGTTCATACCTATTCTAGATACCATCCTATCTTACTTTAAAGACAATTCAAATGTATTTTCATATTAGGACACTTAGGGTAGTGCTTAGTTAGCTAAGTAGTCTTAATTAGCCTATTTAACTAGGGTTATCACGTAAGTAAGGATGAATTTCTTAGATTAGTTTCTAACCTAGGGCATGTTAGTCTTTTCCATTCAATTCCGGATTATAAGGTTTACCCTAGGGTATATCCTTTGGTAGAAAAACATGTTTTGGTTTAGAACTCATATTACAACAAGATTGAAGAAGATTTTTGCTCTCTCTTGTTCATCTAGGGTTCTCCTTCTACCTCCACTATCTAGACCCTAGGTTCAACTCTTTTGGCCTAGGAATCTAAATCAGTATTGCTCCATCATCTGAATGGAGAGGTGCTAGATCGACCCCATCAATCCCTGCTTTAACAACAAACCCAATGATGTTCAAAACTAGGGTTTGAGCCACATCTATCTCCATCCATCATTCCTCTTTGATCTTGGGTTGTATGAGCCTTCTAACACCATAGGAGGTTCATATCAGCAGGAAACCACCAAGTATCTTCCTTCAAAATGAAGAAAAATTTGGTCTTCCAAACTCCCCAAGATCTGCTTGTGTCGGAAAACACCCAAATCCGATGGCATTTCCCTTCTATAATAGCCTAGAGAGGGGTCAGCTGGTAAAAGGCTTGATGCTTTGGCCTTTCAAGTGGTAAAATTGGAGAAACGCCTTTGGAAAAATGCTGGCCTTCGCCAATAAACACACAATGATGAAGGCTTAATCGTTCTAAAGACATTGGGGGTCAATTGTCCCGGAAAAACATCCTAACCCTCACAAAGCTGAAGGATAAGTGTGCAAAGGGGAATGCAAAGTCTAGTCTTCAATTGTGCAAAGGGGAATGCTGATTATACTCCAAACAATCCATACCCACAGACTTCATAACATTGTTTTCAGACAGACCCTTAAACGTCTTCGAATACATATGGTAGTCGCGAAAGACATCCTCCAATTTCTTCAAAGAAAAAATCACCGTAGGCCGCAATGGACCAACATCAGGTCCAACATCGGGGTTGTTAAAACTCTTGGGGGTCATATACAAAGTGCAAATTGCCAAAATGGGGGAAATAAAAAATGTAAACCCCCAAGAACCAACCCCGGTGACCCAAAATCCCCAAATTTAGGGCCTGAATGCAAAAACAAACACAAATAAAAAAATGACTCAAATTGACGAAATTACCTTTCAAATAGGGTCGACGCGCACCAAACTCAATGAATCAAAAATGAATTAAGCTTCAAACACCGAAGCAACAACACCGGAAGCAACAATGCTTAAAGTTCGCCGGAAACAAAGCTCAGGGAAGAAGAAAGTGTAAACTGAAAGTAACTTCAGTTTGCAACAAGGATAAAAGGGTAAAATGATGAAACGGTTCCCCTACCCCTTAATTACCAACAATAACAAAAAGTAACTACCACTAAATGCTGGACATGTATTAAAGACATGGCCTACCATCACAGTTAAAACGATAACCGCCTCCCCCAATTCCAAATGGGCCGCTATTCAAAACGCATCCAAAGCCCCAAAAAAATAAAAACAGAGCACAAAGGCCCAAACCCATGCTCCGTTCTGGGAGGAGGAGATACTGATATATATGGGCCCCTAAATGGCCCGACCCAACAATTAATACGAGGGGCGCCCAAGTCAAGCCGCCTCGATCAGAACACCCCTTTGTACAGGGATGCCTCGTAAGGTATAATCAGGACGCGTCATCCGTCCCGACATTGAACCATTCCAGGATGTCAAATGCGTCTGCAACGCCTGTAACGGTTCTCCTCAAACATAGCCATATTAATGACATAAATCCGAATGATCCGACCCTCCGTAACGGGCTCCGACATCATCCTATATATTAGGTGATGCATACCATACAGAAGGTAGTTACTACACACTCACATCTCGTGCTCTCCTCTACGCCTGAATCCTCTCTGTTTCTTACTTTGCAGGTCGTTGGTTCTCTCTATCTCGGTGCACTTGGGTTACTGACACTAAAAAAACCTAGTTTTTTATAGTTTGACGGGATGAGGATATTGATGAGATGAGAAATGCTAGCAACACCCTCTTGGACAATCATTTGAACATTCTCTCATTAAATTATTGTCATGTGTTCATTTTTGTGAGCCATAATATGCTAATTTTATTTTTAAATACTTTGTTGGCCCATAAAAACGAACACATGATAAGAATTTAATGAGAAAGTATCCAAGTGACTGTGTAAGACAGTGTTGCTAGCATTTCATTAGTATTTCACGTTTTTTCTTCTTTTTGATAAACATGGATAAAATATTGTGGAAGTAAGACTTAAAGTTACAATAGTTAAACCGCTAAACACTCAGGGACATAAATGTTAGAACATTCTTTGATATCAATATAATGTTTAATTGTGTAATCGGTTGAAAATTATACGTTTGATGCCTTGATGACCAAAAAATCAATTGAGCGCCGATTTGGCAAAACTCAAATGGTTTGATGGTTTCTTAATGCTTTTGCCTAGGTACTGGATGAAACAGCACATTTCATGGTTAATTTGTGCTTAAAATTGCTAATGTTCTAAAACTGTGCTCGGAGCTAGACTGGGAGGACGAATTTGATGATTTTGTCAAACAAGAAAACGAAGGAAGAATCCGATTTCCCATCTACGAGTCAGAGACATTGAACGATACCCTCTATTTCTGGCGCTCAAACCGAGCATCGGAGAGCACAGGACAATTTCCCGATCTTTCGAGAAACTTCAACCGTTGATCTCCTTCGTTCCGGAGGAGTTCGTACCCAAAATCTACGAATGGGTCAAGCTTTTCGCAAACTATTCGATGCCTTCTTTGGCAATACTGAGATGCGGGTAGACCTCTTTCTCCATCATTTTTTTCTGGTAGCCCTAGGGTTTCTGAATAATCTTGTTACTGCTTCTCTGATCGAGGAACTTCGCTTCTGTTTGGGAAGTTTTTTGTTTCGCATTTTTATGATTTTGCTTGTTTTCTGTTTCTTCTGGAGCTTCGTTAGGTTGTGATGCTAGGGCTTGATGCAGCTGGGAAAACTACCATCTTGTACAAATTGCATATTGGAGAAGTTTTGTCCACTGTCCCTACTATTGGTAAAGCACTTTCGCTGGAGATCATGATTCTTTAATATACTTCCGGTCATGTAGCTGGCGAGTCTTTCCTAGCTGTCATGACTTTTTCTTATACTATCATGAAGATGAACATATGTTTTAGGCCTAATCAGGTTATTGACACACTAGAAAGAGTTTATCTGTAGATGAACATATGTTGGAGGCTTACTCAGGATATGTGTTGCTGCGTTTTGATTGTTATGTAGTTTTTAGATTTTTTTTTTGTTTGCACTCTTAATGGTCCAGGAGTTTCGTTACTGTTGACCAACATAGTTTGTCAACTTGTATGCATTAGTTTGTTAACCTCCATCTACTTAAAAAGTAGGAAGCAGTTTACTTTTATTTTATGTGGTTTGTTTCTTGCGGAATGATATTGGTTCGAGTTTGGTTCAGGTGGTTATTGTATTGGAAGTAAATTAATGAGAAGATCCAGAAAAGAAAATGAGTTTTTCCACTTCTAAAATGAATGGAAGGAGACTGAGTTTTTTGTTCCTTTTCTTTTGGAGCTTCAATTTGACAACTCCTTGGGGGTGAAATCCTCTGGAAAGCCTCTGGATTCCAGGTCCTCTCTAGCTCTAACAGGCCCTAAATCAATACCACTATAAGAAATTTCTCTCAATTTGTGTTGGCATAATAGGCTTTTCTGCAAGATGCTTAAGTTATTTCAGATATGCCTATGTATCTATATGTTTATGCTTTGTATTTCTCTCCGTATTTATGTCTCGTGGAGACTGAGATGCATCATTTTGAGCAATTGTAGCATAATTAGTCGTGCATGGGTCCGTGGTTGGAAGACGCATATCCTTACACTGCTTCCCGGTCATGATTTCTTGACAACTGTGCAGTGGGCATCTTTTTCTTTTTGTTATTATTTGAGGAAAATTTTCCATGTTCTGACTGTGAAGACAACACTTGCACATTTTTCAGAACTGCAAACAGTATTCAACTTTGTTTCTTCCGCAGTTCTGGAAACTTATTGGTTAGAATCATGCTTTGATGCTGAGTCACTACTGATGAACTAATGTGATTACAGAGATGAATGAATCTGTTTGTTGTTGCCCAAATTTGCACCCTACTGGGCCATAAATTAATCTAGAATTCAAATAGGGCTATAAGTATTGAAGGTAATAGAAAATTTGATGGTGAATAAAATCCAATAAGCTTGTCTTTGATGGTTTAATTGCATTTATTTTACAAGTTATGCCAAATATAAGAGGCTGGTAAAAGAGAGTGGTAGACTGGAGCTTTATTGGGTGTAAACAGTTAAATTGGAGTATAGCAGAACTGAGGATTACGGTTTCCATTTTAATAATCAGGCAAGGAATAGAATAACGGGATACTCATTTGTAAGGGTAGTCTAGAAATGCTTGCTCTTTCTTGATTTAAGGGCTACCATGCCAGCATTGTTTTGTGTGGATATTGTCTACTGGGGTTGAACCCCGGCCTCCGCCTTGTTTCCCCGACCATTGCATCCCAACGGTTAAGATGGAGATTTACAACTGAGGTATAGGGATGCTCAACTTATGATTGTACTATTGAGAGCCCGTATAGTGGGACCAATTTTATGTTAGCTGATGTAGTGGGGCAGAGTCCTTTGTGGTAAGTTATGTAATGTGTACCCTTGAGTTTGAGTGACACGAGTCACAAGTAATAGGCTTTCTGGAACCGGGAAAGCTAATACTCCATCTATCCCGCAAAGATTCTAGAGTTTTCCATATGGAGTTGTCCCACAAAGATTGTCAAGTTTTTCTTAAGAAAATTTTCTGTTACAAAATTTCCGACGTTATCCTCTTATCTTACTGTTTCAGGCCTTTGGGCCCACCAAACTTTCTATTTTCTTTTACTCATCTTAAAATTGGGGTCCACCTGAGTGCCAGGCTTTCTCTTTCTTTCTTTGTTTCTTTCTTTTCAAATGGTAAGATGGTCAAAACAGACATTTTCAATTATTCAACTAAATCTTTGTGTGCAGTCAAACTCTGCAATCTTTGTGGCACAAAGGGAGTAGGATGTTTTAAAAGGAAAAAGTATGAATTGTCAACAAGGTGTGCACAAGCAATGTAGAGAGGAAAGCAGTACAAGCCCCATTTACAACTTTCACGATCTTGACAGTGTTTTCTCAATTTCAGCTTTCTTGAAAGTAACGCTAATCTGACAGCACTAGGAATTGAACATGTAGTGTTGAGTTGCTGCCTCAATACATTATTCTGGCTCACCGGGTCAGCAGCTACCCCCATCCACAGTTCATCTATCTACAATGTAGAAGAATAATGGAGTTAAAAGACTGTTCAGAAACTGTTCAAGGTGCTCATAAGACCAATCAGTAGTGACTGGGTGCATTCAGACAGTGAAAGAGGATAGGGCTTTACTACAGATTAATGTGGCTCATCACTTTGATTTCCCACATTAGAGAAATTGTAGGGCAGTATATATGATTATCTCCTTGAAGGGTTCCCTAAGCTATCAGAGTAGCATGCAGTAAACACTTCAGTAAGCAGTTAAGTCATGTACTATGAGCCCAAGATACCTGTATTGTAGAGATCAGTCAAACTCCAGGTGAAACTATTTGTCTTGACGGGTCTTGACTTGTTTTAAAGTTGCAGTAGGTTTAGCTGTCATTTAACATTTCAACTATGCTAAATTTGGCTTGACCTGTTTTAATCAAATTTCTTTACTTGAATCTTGTTCACTGTTACGTAATCATTTAGTATGAGTCATGCGTTTTGGTTAAGAAGCTCAATGAGCTCAAACAGTGCTTATTTTACAAGCTAATTTGTTACCTACAGACTATGTGGCATAGGCAATACCTGCCACTACTTCATTCCATCTAGTCATCTTTGAAGCATAACTTGGCTAACGGATCAATGCAGCTATAAGCTGTTTGTTGTAATGAGTTCCTGCATGTCAAAGTTTTACTTTGTTTTTGTGCTGTCTGGCAATTGCGAATGAGTTTTTTATTGTGGGTGGAGAGGTACAAGATAGATTTGTGTCTGATTGAGTGAATCGCAGTGGAGGTTAATCATGCTCAATGGAGCGAGTTACTGGCCTTTAACTGCAATTTTGCTGCAGTTGCTTAGAAATAGCAGTTAAGGGATTGTGTTAATAGGCTTCATGAATTTGCTCGTTATCAAGTCCTAGCAGGGAATGTAGTTTCAACCTGAAAATTAGCCGAGCCATTGATTAATTATTTGTATTATTCTTCTTAGGTATCCCTCCACCTCCTCTCTTGGTATTTGCTTTCTTCTCATTCCTTTTTTGTTTAATATTAAGCTTTTCAGTTCTTTAACAAAATTAATGTCTTACTCCTTTCATTTTGTCATCTTCAGGCTTCAATGTGGAGAAAGTTCAATATAAGAATGTGATTTTCACTGTATGGGATGTTGGTGGGCAGGAGAAATTGAGGCCTCTCTGGAGGCATTACTTTAATAATACAGATGGACTGGTACTTGTTTAAATTTACTCTACTGCCCTTGTTTTTATTCTTAATGTGCTCAGGTCATTTGAAGAAGTTTTTGTCACAGCTGAGGAAACCAATTTGCTTAACCATCAGCTTTGACAGTTAACTCTACCATTCTTATTTGCTTTTCTGGAGATTGTAGAGGACTGTGGAAAATGCCCTTTAATTTCTGTAGTTCAATCATTGCATCAATAATACTCTCCTGCCACCAGTCTTTCTCCTGGAAAAGAAATTGACTCTTGATTCCTTGAATGGTGCTTACGTTCAAAACAAATGAATCTTAAAGTATATTTTCTGTATCAGTTTCCAACTTTACACTCTTATCAATTTATAGCATTCATATGGTGAAGGAGGTTCTTGGAAACATGATATGTTGCACAACATCCTCGAATTTTGTGAAAATGATATGTTGCATGCTTTGTCTTTTAGTGCTTATAGGTGAAGTGAATTGAGAAACAGTATAGTCATTCCTTATCAGGATGTGATGTAAAGTAATCTAGATTTTTGATTTTTGATTTTTTTTTTTAAAGATGTAATTCAAACCAAGTGAAAAGGTATGGAGGGGCTGTGAAATTATGGTCGGTCACTTAAACTCATTTACTATTCTCCGAATTTTCCATAAAGTTTATATGGTATACTTATGATGTAGGTATTTTTCCTCACTGTAGATCTATGTTGTTGATTCCTTGGACAGAGAGCGGATCGGCAAAGCAAAGCAGGAATTTCAGGTTATTAAACTGAAGTAATATCAATAGCTTTCGTAATACCACTTGCTGGAAGTTTCTATACTTTTCAAATTTAACTTTTCCTTCAATTTGACTCTCTACTTTTTAAGAACCCGTTCTTTTTTCTCAATTTTTTTTTTTTCTAAAGCAAAACAACATTATTCTCACCATTTTAGGCTACATTCTGTCTCAAATAGAGGTCCACGTCATTTCAAATCGCATGTTCTGGCTAATAGTTGAGAACGGACCCGTTTGGGAACAACTGTTTTAAGTAGTTGTAGCATTTTGGATAATTTTTTAATGGTGAAGATTAAACAGCTACAGCTAATCGTGAAAAGCTACCCGTAGACAGTTTTTTAAAGCGCAAAAGCTAGTTTTAAACAGCTGTTGCCAAACAACCCATTGTTATCACTATATTGTGGCTTACTCTCCTTTTTCCTCCCTTTCTCAGACGATCATCAATGACCCTTTCATGCGAAACAGTGTCATCTTGGTATTTGCGAACAAACAGGATATGGTAAATGTTTTTCTTTTGTATAATCTGATCAATAACCATGTGTTTCTTGTAGCATTTGAGATATCTGGAATCAATACAAAGTATGCTTCCAGTGGTTATAGGCTTTAGGCTTCTGTTTGCTGTCATGGCTCATATATGCTCAGAAAACAAAATTGGAGAGATCTTTTCTTTTTTCCCCTTTTCAGGACTATACGAGATATTATACTGGTGAAATTGATATGGGATTTCGTAAGGGGTTCCAGGATAGAGCTGGAATTCAGGCTTTAACAACTGCTAAATAAATGAAAACAGAAAAAGGATAGAATAACCTTGAACAACTACCTGGTGGCTCCTAAACATCACAACTAGGCCTGCATCACATGACAGTCCAGAGAATTGTCAAAGCTCTGTTGTGAAATAATGAACTCTGCATTAATTGAAGGGATTACATGTTTTGTATGGAGATTTACAAGGCTTATACTTATAAGTTAAGAAAACACATTCCTTATCCGATAATTGTAATAGGACAAGGGAACTACTGCAAGTATTGTGATAACATCTAAACAAGATAGGAAACCCAAATAATAATCACTTAATGAATTGAAAATTTCTAGCAGAGCTGAAAATTTCTTAGGCCCTTAATCTGTGAACTAGTATATGGTGTGTTCTTTTGCAAATGTTGTGGGGAAAAGTTTGAAGTTTCTAAAAATTGATGTCAAGTTTGTGAGGAAAAGATTGGCCGAAAAGATTAATGTGACAGGTGGTATTATTCTGATGGTAATGGTATTGTTGCTTCCACTTATTTATAAGGTGGTTTCATGATAAATGATAAACCAGTTTGGATTTGAGTCAAAATTAAAGATGTTGCATGTGAATAACGGTGCTGGTGGTGAGATGTTTATTGTGTTAATTAATTGTTTAAAATTAGTTAACAACATAAGTTCATACTAAAGTATAGTGATAGTTTTAACCTGGAAGCTTTTTCTTAGGCAAGTTTCTTGTTGAACTTGATTTATTTCAAACTATATCGAACAACATAAAGGATCCTTTCTGGCTAAATCTGTTGAGAGACCTTTGTGGGTGATCCTATTAACAATCTGGTCATTTTTGTTATTGTTTCAGAAAGGAGCAATGACACCAATGGAGGTATGTGAAGGACTGGGGCTTTTCGATCTGAAGAACAGAAAGTGGAACATACAAGGGACTTGTGCACTCAAGGGTGATGGTCTCTATGAAGGATTGGACTGGTTGGCCAGCACTCTGAATGCAATGAGGGCTGCCGGATATACGTCACTAGGAGGATCAACTTCATTCTAATCTATCAGGTTAAACTTCTATCTGAATTTTCTTTTTTCAATATGAACATGAAAGATGATAACATTATCTTGTACTTCCGTCCATCTGAGAAAATTGGTCAGTATTCCTATTTTGGCAATCTCAAAAATTTGGCTGATTTCCTATTAAGGAAACTTTTTAAAACCAAACTTACATTATTACCCTCGATTTCCCTTCACCGGAAAAATTGCTTGTCTTATAAGTTACCTTTTCTTTATCACCGGCAAGTCTTCTAACACTCCTTATTCTCCGTACCCAGACAAATGTGACAATTTTTCCAGGACGGAGTATGTTTCATATCCTCTTTGTCCATTAAATGTTTTTGGAAGTGCGTTGGTTTTCATTGAGGCAAAATTATCATGCAGGTCCACTTGATTTAGGATGGAATATTGACCTATACTCTGATGGGAAGTCCTGAATTGTGATATAGGTACACTTGATTTAGGATGGAATATTGACCTATACTCTGATGGGAAGTCCTGAATTGTGATACAAGACTCTCTGTGTATAAAGCCCATTAAGTTTGGTGGGGTGCATATGGTGTTCTGTTCCTTGGCTGTTGAGATTTCCTCCAAATTCCAATATTTGTATATCTCTATTATAAGGCTGGTTAGATGACCAAAATTTTACGATGAAATTAGAATCAGGTTTCAAAATTCAAATCCTTCTCTGTTAAGTGCTGCTATTGTGTGCGTGCTGTTAAAGTGGTGCGATTGATCTATTGTCAAGGGTCCGTAAGCGACAATTCAAGCCACAGTTACATTTGTAACTTTTCGAACTTTTTCTTTTTTGGTTTTTAACGTGTGGTTACATTTGGCCGCACCCTTGCCGACACCTTCCACCCTCCTCCAATAGCCTCATGACGTACCGACACCTTCCACCCTCCTCCAATAGTCTCATGACGTAGCCAAGCTGCGAGATCAACATTTGCACCACGCCAAGAAGCTCAACGGCCGTCGAACAACTCCAGATCGACGTAAGCCTGAAGAAAATCACAAACATGTCCAGTCTCTGTTCCGCTAGGAAGGGCCACATATCATCCATACCAGCGTCGATATCATCTCCCATGGCCTCCGACGACATTTCCCCTCCAATCCTGCTGCAAAACACCTCCAAAATGGCCCTGGACCGAGTCTCCAGTGACGCGTTGAAGCTTGCTGGTGAACTCTCGATTGGCTTCTATTTTTTTTTTTTTTAATTTTATTGTTTTAATGAAAGAGATAGTATTTTTGCTAATAAATAAAAAACTTGGTGTTAAATATATCATTCAAAAAATGTAAGAGTGTAAAATATAATTTATTAATGAAGGACTGTTACATTTAACGGAGCAGTTATGAAATTACACTCAATGTTTGAATTCAATCATAAATTTAGGTCTTTAAAAAAGATGATGATAAATTTATATTTTTTAATATAATCGAGTGGATTTTTTTAGCCCCGAAACCTTTAAAAAGAAACCTTACAATTACCGCCGAATAAACAATTATTTTGCAAAATTTTAGAAACATGAAAACCACCATGATGTTTGCTGGAACTTGCAGTCACAAAGGCCACCTAGTAACAATTAAGTCTTCTGTTGAATAGCTTGTACATTAGTCACCCTCCATAAAACTCTTACGCTTTGTTTGGATAAAGAAAGTGAGGGGAAGGCGGGTACTCGTTTGACGTTGCAAAAAATCAATACAAAATTAATATCTTTTTAAATTTTTTATAAAAAAAAAGATAGAAAGAGATTTGAAAGAAAAAATTTAGAAAGATGTTGATTTTGTGTTAGAAAATGATGTAGAAAACATTCTAAGTTTAGGGATTGGTAATTAAATTGAGTATTGAAGTAAGGGCGGGTCGGTGCCTAATCAACATATGACAGTTATGTGGACGGACCCCACTTAGATTCATTTATTGTAATTTCCTTTATATATACTCTTTTCGTCTCATAAAAAATGTAATATTATATTTTTAATATTTAATTTATAATTTTTTTTTAATATATTGGCATATAATATAAATAATTTATATGTATATGTTAAATGAATGTGTCTAGTTTTTAAATATATTTTTTAAAATTATTTTTAACAAACTCTTCTTTATTAAAAATTGAGTCAAACACAAAATGAAAAGTAAAATATTCCGATCTTTGTGGGATGGAGGGAGTA
>JBBYHH010228660.1:0-13221 GCA_038382905.1 Daphne laureola | reverse complement strand
GTGAATGAAAGAGAAAAAAAAAAAAAAGCTACTACTGCGCCAAAAAACGTAGCAGAGACCGCAGTAATGGTGTCAGACTATTTTGACAAAGGAGGTAGTTGTGATGCGGTCAAAATCGCAGCAACGCCGCAGCGATGTTGCGGCCGCTGTGCCGTCCTACGTCTCAGGTCGTTGCAGCGGGCGCTACGGCGCAGCTGCGCTTTAGGTCACAACACCGCCTCCCCCAACTACGTAGTAGGTGTAGCTTCCGGCCAGTGATTGTATCTTCAGCATCTCGTTGATAGAGCTTTCCAGTGGTGGAACACACCTCACGGACATGGTTACATGAAGCATAGTGGTAGATTTCCTAGTGTCACAAAGTGACCGAAAGTATGCCAGTTATATATATATATATATGTATATATGAGTAATGTTGGTATTCTTCTTTCTACTCTCCTAGTACTCCATTACTCATAATAATTCTATTTTAGGAGGTACGTAGAAGGTATCATTTTCTATAATCCACCTTTATGGCCGAAAATACACAAACTACTCATATAGTCATTTTCTCAACATTACTCCCTTTTAATTATGAAAACTCTCAGTAATAATCGCTAGCCAACACTATGAGTTGCCGAAAGTAATATTTATAACTTACCTTCTTATCTCCCAGTATTAGCCCCAATGATCTTAAATTAAGGGTGAAGTTGAACGAACAGCTCAAGCTCAGTTTGGATTTGGTTCGATTAAAATTTCGTTCGACCTTATTTATATTATTTTCAAGTTAAATTTGAACAAAATTCTAAACTTGATACCTTTATCAAGCCTAATATGAATAACTTAATGCTCAACTCGGCTCGATTTTATCCTAATATTTTTCATTGATATTCGTGAACAGCTTGAGCTCGACTCAAACTCGATTGATTTAAAACTCGTTCGAGGTCGTTCATATTATTTTTAAGTCAAACTTGAATACATTTTCAGGCTCGATATAATTTTCAATGCTAACATGAACAACCTAATACTCGGCTCGGCTCGTTTTCAGCCCTAATGATCATCATGTGCTCAAGAGTCATTACTAACAACTCCTTACTTATAGGCATAGGAGTAATATTTAAGCCATCTCTCTTACTAGCTAGTTTCCTATATGGCCGAATGCAGCTTCTTGCTTACTCTACCTAACTACCAGATTTTACGACATTTCTTCTAATCTTCACAAGTCAACCATTGCGTAGCACAGTAGTAGTAATAGTATTGAGCGTTCATTCCTTTAAGCATTCTCATGACCGAAGGCACCATGGGCATTAATAGTACTATCCTTCCCTCTTTCCTTTCAGAATTTACCACATGCCAATCAAACATCATCAACACATACTGTAGTATTTATAGCATCGCTGCATTGTAACTCAGAGGTTAAATCTCTACATTCTCCAAATAAACCATGGCTGAAATCTCTTCCGGCAGTAAATCAACAATCCAACAGTTAAACCATCAACCATGGTCTTCCATCAAGATTAAAGTCACATTCCCATCAGAAAACATCATTTTTTTAGAACATCCCAACATTTAATATACTACTCTAGACAACATATCTCGCTAATCCCATCAAGAAACATCAACAAATCAGTTTGAGTTATTTACAGTAATTCTACCATGTTCATGATTTAAATGCTAAACTCTCCATCAACATGCATTACACAACACCAGCTCATCAAGAAACTCCAACAAACCAGCAAGAAGCACTCAGTGGCTGATTCTAACTAAAAATGCCCAAATCGCCAGGATTCAGCCTCTCCTTTCTTTCACAAGATCGCCAGCTCGAAGAAGAACCCAGATCTGCGTCTGAAATCGTCGAACTCCTTTTCCTCAAACTTCGGTCGGTCTCGCCTGTCTCGCCCTCCATCTCGCTGGAGTTCTCGACGCCGGTCAACCTACTCTCGCCCTCACTCGCACCTCCTTCCTCTCTGATCCAATACATACCAAGTATGGTCTGTGTTTTCTTCCCCTTTCTTAATCCCCTCTACCAGACTCGTGTCAAGCTATGCAACTTCGCCTCACGTCGGTAATCCCCTCTGTCTCGCCTTACGTCGATTCTCAAGAAATCGAGCCACCCAACTTTGCCAGTTCCACCGCGCTCCAGAATCCAAAATAGACGACCTCTCCCTCTCCTGCTCGCATTTGAACTTTGAACAATCGAATCCCCAAATCGATCCGTCTCTCAGCTCAGGCTCGCGTTCACCACAGATACAGCCTCATCTAGTTCACCCTTCAACTATTTTATTTTTGACAAATGTACCTCGTTTCTGATATAAAGTGACGGTGAGAACTTAGGGTTTGAAATTTAACACTTCCATCACCGTTAAAGCATTAAATCTTCCAACGGACAACGCATTGGTACCATTAACTGTTCCAATGAGTAGCCCATTGGAAGTTTCATTATACCAACGGACTGCGCGTTGGAATTGGATAACTGATTAAAAAAATAATTTTTTTCTCATTGATCATTACTTCTTAATGACACCTTTTAATCCTCAATTGACAAGTTAAATTATAATTTTTTTAACTTGCTCCATTTAATATCATACATAAATGATGTCTACTTTGTTAAACATTTTTTTTATCCAATTAACTTTGATATAAAAATTGAAACAATTAGTCACTGTCAATGATCTCAATATTAGTTACCATTTTTCTATTTTCAGTTGCGTTTATCTTCAATATTATGTTCTTATAATTGTATCATTACAAACTTTATATTTTTAATAAAACTTTAACCACATTAAAGTTTGATCATTTTTATATTACAATAAATCAAAGTTTTAAAACATGCATACAATCAGTGTTTTAATTGCATATAATGCACATTTTCATGATTAACATTTTTATTATAACGTAAGATATAAATAAGTTGTCAATCTAGGACACTACCAACGGGCTGCCCATTGGTACCATTCACTCTTCCAACGGGTAACCCGTTGGAAGCTTCACTATACCAACGGGCTGGCCATTGAAAGCTTCATATACCAATGGGCTGCTCATTGGTAACATAAGTTTTTCATTTTCCAACTTTTTAAATAAAAAAATACAATACCAATGGGTTGTCCATTGATAGCCTATTTCTTTCGGCAGTACCAATGATCCACTCGTTGGTATGTTCTGACTGGAGATTTTACCAACGGCTTGACCATTGGTAAGTACCAACAGGATGAAAAGCCCGTTGGTTTTTACACATTTTCTAGTACTACTTCTCTCACGGTCAACTTTATACTTGTTCAAGTAAGTACGCCAGTGGTCGGCCATGGATTTTGCGTCTAGGTTATACTTACCTTTGAATCTACTATTGATGAGGGTGGCCAATTCCTTCCAACCTTCAAGTTTGCGACGAGGTGCCACTCCTACCTCCGTCTTGCCAGATGTACCCCATAACTTGGCATTATTCTGCGGATCCTCAAGGAAGTTAAGAATCATTGCATATTGCTCGTCATTGAATTTTGAGTTTTGTTGGGTAGACATGGCATGCTTCAACTTGTAGAGAAGAAACCACTAACAACGTTATAGCTTCTAAACAAATTAAAAAATTACATCAATGGCATAGTCACAAAATCAACATTGACACAGGATAGTGATGCATAACATTGACACAACCAACAAATCTCATCCCAGCATCATGTGGATGACATGAACTTATTAAAAACTTTTAATGACACATACTACTCCCTAATGTTGTACTCTATCAGGGCGATCCCTATGTGCACCTTAAGTTCTCAATTTCAGTTTCAAACTCTATCATATAGGCCATAGCCTGTGTGCAATGCCACATTCTCATCTACCCATATATGCATTCTCTCTGCATGTTTGCTTCTTCAGCACCTTAAACTCGACATCATAAATTATAGATAGCAGGAAATCATGCTAATGTGTAATGCCTTTTAAAAAAACTTGAAAAACATACAGTCTAGTTAGGTCCTATTCATCTTTCTCTTTCTTGCTGGATTCGATGGTTTCATGGCATGAGTTGATAAAAAATACATCATGTTTGTTGTGAGAGAAACCGCCTTGTCTGTTGATTAAAATTGAACATTACATTTGCTTGAGAAAGATCTACATGAAAAGCATGTTTAAGGGACCTCTAAATTCTTCAATTGGTATCAGAGCATCTGGTTAATATTCCCATTCATGTGTATGCTAGATGAATTCTGTTGAAAATGCATGTAAAATAAGCATGAAACCGAAAAAGTGCATTTTGAACTTTTAGTAACCACCTTAGTAACCGCCACTTGATTCTTGAAACTTGTTGTAATTTCCATGTTTTACACATGATATATGGTCTATATTCTTGTGTTTGGCATGAAAAGTTGATGAAAGAATCATGATAATGCTTCTTTGAGAATTCGTCCATAAGTGGTGTTTTTTGTGTGTAGAAATGTTGAAATCATGTAGTCTTTGTGACTTAAATGCTCATTGAATTCTTTAATTGCATGTTAAATGCTTAATTGCATGATAAATGTGTTGAAACTATGTGGTAATGAGTAACTTCTACGTGAAAGTTGAAATGACCAAGTCACATGTCAATTACTTGTTTGGATAGTAACTTTGCCTAATGCGCAAAAGTGCACATATTTTGGTCGAATTGTATAAGCATGAAATTGCAATATGTTTCCTTGTTTTTTGAGATGCTTTTATTGTATGATTTAATTAGTTTGAACCAATTAAACATGTATGCATGTTATAGAACATATGATATACAAGTGTGTTTTGTACATGTTCTTTAATGAATACATGTAAGTGTCATACTTGTAACTTAAGCTACAAGTTTTTACTCTATGTCTAATAATGGAGATTTTGTCTAAGGAGGTGGCTCTTAAGCGAGACCATTGTGACTCTGCCATCTTTCCTGGAAATTCTCCTTATAGTGACTAAAGAGTTGAAAGACTATAGTTTAAGTTTGTGGTATAATAGAGCATGCATGTGTTGCATGGATAAATGTACAAGTGTACAAGTATATAGAACCTTTCTTGAGGCTCATTGTAGAATATGTGTGTGAAACCATGGAAACATGTTTGTATTTTTCTATTTGAGTGCTATATGCACCTCTTTTGGCATGTATGAACATGTATGAAGTAGTTTTATACACTTGTTGATAGATTGAGTCTTGTGTGTGTTGATTTAACATTAAAACATGTGATTGCATCATTGTAGATGGCAAGTAAGAATATAATTGCTAAACTGAAAAAGGACCTGAAATTGGATGGTGAAAACTATTCAATCTGGCAATAAAAGGTCAAGTTCATTCTGATTGAGCAGGACACACTTGATTCTTGACCAACGTGTATAATCCTCCTAAAACTGGTGGTGATGGGACTGCCTATGTGGCATACCTAAAAAAGGATAACTTGTGTCAAGTGACACTTCTCTCTACTATGATGGATGAGATAATGGCTGAGTTCTCTACAATTGAGATTGCCAAGGGCATTTGGAATGTTGTGAAAGAAAAATATGGTGATGTTTCTATTGAGAAACAAAGGTCTATGATTATGAGGTTTAAGAACTACATCAAGAGGGCCGAGCACACCATGAATTCCCACTTACATGAGATGTCACACATGATTCACCAATTGAAAGAGGTTGGACATGAGCTCACTGATGAGTAGCAAGTGCAAGCTATCATTAGGTCTTTGTCTGATGAGAAATGTCAATTGATGAAGGTCAATTCACACCATAATCCTAAAATCAAGTTATTCGATGACATTGTCTGTCATTTGTTACTTGAAATGAAGTTATGGCTATTAAGAATCACTCCATGGCATATGGTGCCTCCTCCTCCTATTATGAAAGATTAACATATTGTGTGTGAATGTATGTTTAACAATGGATTGTATGAAGTTAGACCAAGTAGCCACACCAATTCTTCATCTAGTTTCCATGTGACAGAGGTCACAAGTGAAATGACTTGGCATGAAAGGCTTGGACACATAGGTTAAGATAGGATGAATAATTTGGCCAAGAGTGGCTTACTTGGATCCTTGACTAAAGTCACTTGCAAAGTTTCCAATCGTGCCTCGAAGGAAAGGCAACAAAGAATCCATATGGGTGTGGCACTAGAAAGGAAGAAGTACTAAGTTTAGTATATTCAGACTTATGTGGTCCAATGAGAGTGGTATATAGAAATGGTTTTAGATACTTTATAGCATTCACTAATGACTATACTCGATTCACCTATGTATTCTTACTCAAAACTAAGGAAGAGGCCTTACCATACTTTGAGAGGTATATGAACTTGGTTGAGAACCAATTTGGTAAGAAGATCAAGTCTTTGAGGATTGATAAAGATGGATAGTATGGTTCATTAGCATTTAATTCATTTTGTGACTCCAAATGGATTTAAAGAGAGTTCACCCTTCCTTATACACCATAACAAAATCAGGTTTTCAAGAGGAAGAATAGAACTTTAATGTATATGGTGAGGTACATGATGGAAAAGGCCGATTTGGACATCACTTATTGAAGTATGCATTGCTTTGCGCGGTGCACATTCTTAATCGAGTGCCTGCCAAGAACATTGATACAACTCCATATGAGTTATGAAAATAAAAGTCCCTAAACTTGAGCTATATGCATATCCTTGAGGGTGTTTGGCCTATGTACATGTCCCAGACCATCCATTGGGAAAGTTCAGACCGAGCGGGAAGCAATGTGTTTTTCTGGGTTATTGTACAAAATCAAGGGGCTATGTGTTCTTCGACATAATGCACAAGAATGGTTTGGTTTTTTAGGCCAGAAATGCCAACTTTGTGGAATGTGAGTTTCCTAAAGTTGGTGAATGTAAATACAGAAACTCTTTTGGTCCAGTCCTTGAAGAGGATTAATCAACTGCACAAGATACATCTATTCCAGTGGGAATATCTCAACCTAGTGGAGTTTTGACACCAAATGTTGTTCCAAACCAAGTACAACAAATTTAATGGAATCCACAAGTGGATACACATATTCAATAGGGAGTTAAGAATAATCAAGAGCTAAATGAAGTTCCTCGAGTGGGAGTGCATGAGTTTCCTCCACATGAGGATATACATATTGATGTACCTCCAATAGAGTAAGAGGTTGCTCCACTCAATCCTTCTTTGAGAAGATCAAAGATGGAATCTAAAGAACCCAAAAGATGGGGACTCTCCGAGGGTGAAACTTACTTGGTTGCATCAGAAGTTGATGAACCAAGCAACATCAAATAAGCTCTTGAAGGTGCACAAAAATGTGAATGGCTAAAAGAAATGCATCAGGAATTAGACTCAATGCGTAAGAATGGTGTGTGGGAGTTTTCAAATCTTTCTCATGGCAGAAAATCCATTGGAAATAAGTGGGTGCTTAAGATTAAGCATAATTTTGATGGAAGTATCGATAGATACAAGGCACAGTTGGTTGTCAATGGATTCACACAAAAGGAGGGTGTTGATTTCAAGGATACCTTCTTGCCTGTAGTGAAGTTTAATTCCATCACAAGATTACTTTTTATTGTAGCAAAGTTGGATCTAGAACTACATCAAATGGATGTGAAAACTACCTTCCTTAATGGTGATTTGAGTGAAGAGATTTATATGAAACAACCTGACCTATTTGTTCAAGAAGGTTGTGAGAACAAGGTGTGTAGACTTAAGAAGTCTATCTATGGTCTTAAACAAGCTTTGAGACAATGGTACTTGAAGTTTCATAATGCAATTACGAGCTATGGCTTTGTAATGATGCATGAAGACCAATGTGTCTACTTGTTCTCCTCTGAATCTAACTATGCTATTGTGAATTTGTATGTTGATGACAAACTTATAACATGTAGTGGGCTTGAGTTAATAAAAACCATTACAGAATGGTTTTCCTCCACCTTCGACATGAAGGATATGGGGAAAGATTCTTTCATTCTAGGTGTAAAGATTCACCGGAATATAAATGAGAGATTGTTAGCTCTTTCACAAGAGTCTTATGTTGATAAGATTCTAGAAAAATTTAAGTTAACAAACTCAAAGCTCATGAACACCCCACTTGCATATGGGTGCAAGATTAATGAGCATATGTGCCCCAAGACTCCAAAGGAAAATGAAGAAATGGAAAACATTTCATACCTTAGTGGTATTCTGTCCTTGATGTATGCCATGTTATGTACAAGGCTCGATATTAGCCAAGCAGTTAGCTTACTAGCAAGATATTCTTCCAACCCTCGAATGCAACATTGGAAAAGAGTTATGAGGGTTCTAAGGTACCTTAAGGGGACTAAAGATTATTGGCTATGTTGTCAAGGCACCGATCTTGATTTATATGGTTATTCCGATGCTGATTGGGGTGGAGATAGAGACTCCAATAAATCTACAAGTGGATATGTATTCCTGCTGAATGGTGGGTCATCTACTTGGTGTAGCAAGAAACAAACTTGTATAACATTATCCATAATGGAGGTTGAGTTTGTCTCATGTGCCTCAGCTATACAAGCGACTCTTTGGCTTGGGTTCTTCCTTAAAAACATGGAATCTCAGATTATAGTAGAAAGGCCTATTACCATCTATAGTGATAGTATGACATCCATGACTTACACTAAAGATCCCAAGTACCATGGAAAGACCAAGTATATTAGAATGAAATACAATTTTATGCGGGATGCAATTGAGGATGGAGAAGTTAAGATAGAATACATTTTTACAGACTTTATGGTGGCATATCCTTTCACTAAGCCATTGCCACCACTTGTGTTTTCTCGTCTTGTTAGAGCAATGGGTCTATGTAGATTATAGTATTTTGGATTATACTTCACTGTCTTTGGGTGTCACAGATGTTTTGTAAGATATGTTGGATGATTAATAAAGTTATTTATCTATCATCACATTCTTTGTTCAATCTTGTGTAACATAACAAAAATTAGAACATGTCAAACATAGGCATTAGAAAGACCTTCTCACACAGGTCTTTCGCCCTTAATCTAGGGTGGATTAGGATGAGAAAGCTAAGGACTTGAAGTATGTTGTTTCCTTCAAAACATGGAACTTGTGAGACATGTTCCCTGAGATGTGTTCCTTGGGGTTATACTTTTGAGTAGGAGTCTTGAACCAACACAAGACACCTTAGCTATATGTCGCCTTGATTTAGTTAAAAATCAAGATGAGATGAACAAGTTCATCATTTTTGTATGACCACAATACATCTGAGCCTATGATTGAAGTAAGCTAGGGCTTACTTAGTGATATTTCATGGTTTGTGACATGTCCTCCTATTTATTTGTTAAAGGGAGTACACTATTGTTTTTTTAAGAGGTAGAAAATGACATACCCCTGCACATTGGTGGACATCATTTCGAGTGGGAGTGGTGTAAAAAACTGAATTAGTGTTCATATGGAATTGTGGGATGTGTTCCTTAAAGAGTATGTTCATCAAGGATGTGTTCCTAAAGTTCCATGTATATGAAATGCGACCAAAAGAAAGAATGTAAGCAAGTTGTCTCTGTTCTTGGTTAGTGTGAGATTCTTTGACATAGACTCTTAGTGACTTTAGCTTGCTATTAGTGAATTGTATCAATGAGACTACTTTAATTGGTTATTGAAGGTCTTGGAGAATATAAGACTAGAGTATCCTTCTTTTAGGTAGTCAACTTGGTGCAATTACCTAAGTGGTTCAAGCTAATAGGAAAGACACTGGTAAATGATAAATAAACTCTAAAGTTCAATCTTGGGCCCACATACTATTTCTATGATTTTGATTTACTTATGATTATTTATAATGAGATCTCAGTTGTTTAATACAATCATGAATTTCAAATAGTTGGAGTTCTTAGAAAGAGACTGATTGTGATTATGAAAATGTATCATGTGTCTGCGGTCTATAAAGTCAATACTTGATAAGTTCAAGTAAGCTTGGTAGGTTCAAACAATGTTTGAAGAAGTTTGAACAGAACACACAGAAGTGTACTTGATATGTTCAAGTGCATTGAGGAGAGGAAAATATTTGATTGTGAGTCTAACAACCACAATGAAGGAGATTTGATCTGTGTTCCTTGGGGTCGCACCCTTAACTCCATTTATATGAATTTTCCTTTATTTGGCTTGCGTTTGGGAGATTTGTTTTGAGTGGGAGTTAGAACTCAAAAGTGTCTTAGTGCAAGTGGGAGTTTGTTGGAATTCCTTGGCGCACCAAGAACTTTTGAGATGATTCTTCAGCTCAGATGAACTGGTAGTAGCTTGATCTTAGCTCATCTTAGGTAAAAGTAGCTAAGTGTAGCTTAAAGTTATCTCACTACAACTAAAAGTATTTGTGGTTAGCTCACACCAGCTCAAGTTAGGTAAAAGGTAACTAACCTCAACTCATTTGAGCTAGTCTTCAAGAATAAGAAACCATTAGGACACTTTTTATCAAAGTAAGGGTATTTTGGCAAAAGTTCACTAATGAGCTTAAAGGAGATCAATTATGTGAAATGGAATTGATTAGAACTACTTTGTGTAATTCCAACCTCACTTGGTAAATATAACCACCTTTAGAAGCTTTTATCATATTAGGGGTATTAGTAATTTTGGTGCACTTATTGTCACCACCCCTCCCCGACCGCCATGTGTGGAAGCGTCCGAAGCATCGTGAACGTTGCCGGAAGGCGGCGGTGACAGCAGAACAAAAGTTTTCTCCAACTTGTGAAACCCAAAACCCGGCCATTTTTAAACTTTTTTCTGAACTTATTGTTTCTAATGCGTGACTTAGGTTTAAGTCATTCTAGTTTCTTAATGCCTAAACCTGGACCCGAAAACACGTTAGTGGTTTTTACAGAATATCACACAATACCCAGATTAAATATCCATATACATCAAATCAGAACTACCAACCACTTTGTTGGGTGTGTAGTTCCACAGTATATCAAAATAATACAGTCATCCGATGTAAATGTATGCATGCTAATCCTACAGAGCCATAACTACAAAAATACCAGAAACGTACTTACTTACGGGGTCGGTCGACACAAACCCCGACAATCACCGTAAGGTACCCCTGATGCTGAAACATACCAAGAAAGTTAAACCTTATCATGACCTTATCAAGACTACCCCGATCCTACAACCAAATCTAATCAAGGAGTGATGATTACCTTCGGTAATCAAAAGTATAGACAACCAAACAGACTAACCCGCTGGCGGCTGCCCGGAAGCTCCTGAAAAGAGTAACATAAGGGGTGAGTCCTCAAAAGGTACTTAGTAAGGGTTGCGTAAGATTGGCAGATAAATACGCAGAACTTGCAGAAGAGGTTAGCATAAAACATATCATACATATCATGTGTCCTATAGGACTAATCTGGCAGCAACATCCTTCCCATGGCCCAGCTAATACTTACGACAAAATCCCGGCGGCCATAACCATAACAGGGTCATAACATATGCATATACATAGATTCTACTAAGCATGCGCATGGTATAGCGAAGGGGCGTACGTTCCCAACATAACATGGTCATAAGTAATAACCTGATCATTATGATCAGGCGAGGGGCAGAACATAAGCACATAACATAAAATGTTAGTGCAGCCAGAAATCATAGTACCTACATACCACTAATCTTACCGTGGAACCAGTCTTGGGATGTCATAAGGTGTGACCCACACCCTTGATCTGAGACGCGGCCGTTAACCAACCTAATATGCGTAAGGAAAATCAATAGCGCACTTTAAGGAAGTTAAACCTCTTACCTGGAATATCAGATCCTGGCGTGGTCGTACCTGCTACCCTCCGCAGAAATAATCCCGCACTACCAGAACCTATCCCGATAACAAAAAAGGTAGAATCTTAGTTTTTGAACTAAAATTCATTAGTTAACAAATTTTTCCAATTTTCCATAATCTTTATCCTAGAACTTTCAACAAAAGTTCACGTTTATCCTTAAACATGAAGAGTTCACTTTTTACACTTAAAAGTCTACACTTTTCACTTTATCCTTAAAAAGGTAACTTATTTACCTTAAATCACATAATTAGACTTTAAGTCCCTAAGATTTTTAGGAACTTACAAATTTGGCCAATAATTCACAAAATGCCAAATTTACCTAAAATGTTACTTTTTCATTACTATTCACATACTTAGTGAATTTTCCTTTAACCTTTATTCAAATTGGACAAAATCCCCAAACTTTCAACAAAAGTGCAATTTAGCCCAAAACTTTTATTAAGTTACAAAAATTCTATTTTTGTCAACTTTTCAACTTAAATAATTAATACACCTATTTAAGAGCCGATTTCTAGATTTTTGGCCCCAAGGCCAAAACTTTTGGCCCTTGTTCAATTCAATCCCAAATGTTTCAAAAGTGTCATTTTTCATACTTAACCTTTATCTCCTTTACCAAACTACCAATTAACCCCATAAAATGAAACTTTTTCACCAAAACACAAAATTTACCAAAACTTCAAAAAGTTTCGGTTTTAAGACCGAATTTTTGGTTTCTTTTCAAACTTTTCCCAAACTTCATCCAACTTGCTACTTTAGCCCTTAACATTTCTTTCCTTCATCAAAACACCATTTAATCAACTTAATTATTACTTCACTTATTTCCTTTTCTTATTTTCCTTTTATTCCATAAATCCATTCTTTCACTTAAGCCTATCAACACTTAACAACTTAAGGCCCAAATGGGCTCATAACCGCCGGCCATGATGTCCAAGCCCAACATGTTATTTTTCCAACATTTTTCCAAAGTTGACCATTTTGCCCTCCGAATCTATTTTTTGGCAAAATGGCCCGGGACCCTTAAAATGTTGTAAATTATTAGAATTCCATAAAATGGCCTCCAAATAACTGCTCGGGATATTTAATTCATTCATTAGCATCTCAATTACACATAATTCCAAGTCCCAGAAAATTACATAACCAAATTTCGGTAACATTACATCAGAAATGAATAGTACAACCGGAGTGGGTGTAACACCTGGAACCGAGCTCACCCTTCTACCAGTCATATGCACTCTCACGTAGCGGGAAGACAGCTAAAGAGACCATCCGCTCCGAAAAAAGGTCTAGCTGCTCTAGTAGGCGCTCGATGTCACTATGCCACGACTTGGCTGCCTCTGTTGTGCCGTTCCCCGTGAATTTTAGGGGGATTGAAATGCTGGAAGTGCATCATAGTGATTCCGGTAGGAGCCGCCACTCGCTCAACACAGGGCCTCTGTGAAGAATTTAAGACCTTTAAGATTCTCAATTACATGTTCATGTTCATACGAGTTCAAGATTACATACAAGATTAA
>JBBYHH010228441.1:0-13232 GCA_038382905.1 Daphne laureola | reverse complement strand
ATGACTTGTCTTGGTCCTGTGAAGGTGGGGATGTTGGAAGGGAAGATTTCTGGTACGACAGGGTTGAGCGTTATCTCACCCTGCCTGTGGGAATGATGTTGTTGGATCCGAGTGGACGGGGCTCTGTATCATCCATGTCCATTGGTACTCGGGGCTTGGGTGCCAAACTGATCCCGACTGGTGAGATGCTGTTGATGGACTGGTGGTTGTGGGTGCATATGTGGTTCCTCTTTTGCTGGTGGGAGTCACCTCCGAACTTTATGATCGTTGTCCGTGCAAGGTTGAGATATCGCTTAGTTTTCAATTTTGTTAGAAGCTTATTAGATGTATGTGCATGTCCTCAAGATATTGTATACGGACACATCTTTAAAATCCTTAGGTGGATTATTGTCGCTCACTGGTGGGTTCCTCTGGTATTGATGGTTCTTCGGCGTGTTGCGCAGTGTTCTCGTTTCGTCCCGGCTAGCTGGTTGCTTCAGACGTTGTCCTTCTAGGGGCAACGTTATTATCTTTTATTTATTTGTTCTCTAGTTCCTTTATGTTCTTTCATGTTACTTTTCGTGACACTTTTCTTCAGTACTTTAGGTCTCTACTTTTGTTCGAACTATTTTATAGCCTTAAACTATTTGGTTTCTAGTCCCAATTATGCTAACTTCAAGTTAAGAGCGTTATCATTATTTAGGGTTTTGTCCCTATTTAGATTGTTCTCGGTTTTTGCAGCTTGAAATTATCATTCCCCGTTTTTTTTTTTTTTTTTTTTAAAAAGAAAAGGAATTTTGTTTAATGTTATGTTCAAATACCCTTAATCTTCAATATTTTCTCACAAATTTTGAAATCGGGTGTGTTTATGCGACGGAATTTTTTCTCTCTTTTTCTTTCAAATACTAATTCATTTCTTTTCACAAATATCGGTTCAATCAATTATGCCCATTTTTTCCCACAATTTTATTTTTCTTATTATCAACCAGCCCCATTTAACTTTTTTTTTTTTCTCACAGTATTGGCCTACACTTATAAAAAACAACGACTTTTCTTTCAAAGTTGTTTTTTCTTTTCTTTCTGTAAGACAAGTATTATTGTCCTTCCGTTTCGTTCAATTCCGTGACTTATACTATGCGGGTTGACTTTTAAACAATGATTAGGTTTTTTATTTTTATTTTTTTTCTAAATTGGCTCAGTTCAGTGCACTAAGATTTTTTTTTGGGGAAATTTTAAAAAATATGTTTTAATTAATGGATGAGATATATGTTAGTAAAAAAATTTGAAGAAAATATTATTTTATAAAGAATTAATGAGTTTAAGATTGTTAAATATATTAAGATTGAGAAAATTATTATTATTATTATTATTTTGAGTAATTTGTGTACTGAATGAACTGAGCAATAAAGACAATGATTAGGGTTTTAGTTGCGAAAGTACGTATTTATATTTTATAATAAGTAACCAAGACAAAACTTAGGTTGACCCAAATGTCTACACTAAACCAACAAACCGGTGATTTATCAACCTTTTATGTGCATGTTCATATGATATTTGTACGAGAAAATAATTACTACTCCCCGCCTTATTTAATTATTATGTTTGATTTTTAAATTTATTTTAATATAATTTGTTTATTTGAAAGAATTTATTTAAAAAATTTAGAAAAAATATTTTTTAAAACTAAATTCATTGATCTATCTTATGTACTCCATTTATCCTATAAAGATTATAACATCTATTTTCAGTATTTAATTTATGATTTTCTTTATTTAATATGTTAATATATAATGTCAAATAATTTATATGCATATATCAAATGAATGTGTCTAGTTTCTAAATATATTTTTTAAAATTATTTTTAACAAATTCTTCTTTGCTAAAAATTGAGTCAAACATAAGGTAAAAGTCAAATGTCCCAATCTTTAGACGACGGAGGGAGTAATGAGCAACAGAAAGGCACAATGAAATTTGTATTATAATTTAGGGAATTGTCTTCTGGAGCCCATAATCTACCCTTTATAAAAAAGAAGAGGAAGAAACAATGAACAATCTGTTTGATTATCTTTTTCTTCCGGTACTTCTATGGAAGATCCATTGCAGACGGTAATCAACTGTTGTGATAAACTATAGCTAGTGATTATGGTGTCCATAAATTCACAGTTGATTAAACGGAAGAACATTAACAAAACTGATCAGCATATGCTTTTCACTTAACTTAAGAAATTACTTGATAAAATAATGTCGTATGATTCTTCTTTGTTTCTTTCTTTACCTTCCTTTCATTCTATCACGGAAAAGTTATTAGCCAAAAAGTCCTTACCCAGTAAAGGGTCTTATGATTTAAATAGAAATGCTCACTTGTTTTATTAATTCATCGTAACCTTCCCAAACTCACTGATACACGTTAGCTTGAACCCCACTAAGAAATGCATTTTTCAAGTATAAGACCTAATTAATTTAAACAGAAGTGTTCAAGACTGATAAGAATGTAACCATCATATGTGTAAGGGGTCGGACCTTGTCCCATGAACCTGTTGAAGCTCTGATTTGACTAGATGTAGCATCCATGTCCCTTGTCTTAGTAGAAGACAAACGGGATTTTGAACTATAGCTTGAAGGTTTAGTGTTCTGCATAAACCATGAGACAGTTGAAAGAACTAATACGTAAGTATGAATTGCGGTTCAGTAGAGACGCTTTCTCACTCATCTGAAACTTGGTTCCACTTTCATGTAGTTGAAAGAACAATATGTACATATGAATTGCAGTCCAGTGGATGTTAGTAACTCATAATTCGGTAAAACTTTCACTAAGCAAGTGGGTTTAGTTCACTTTTTTATTGCAGAAAAGAGGAAGAACCCAATCCACAACATAATGGAGATAAATTTTGTTAAAGAATTAAAAGCCAGTACGTTGATGTTAGTAATTTTACCACAGAAAAAATATATTGCTGAAATATTCTACACCATTAAGCTCACATTGATATTGCAACCAGTACATCAAGTTGATAATCAAATATGTGAAAGAGAAGAGTAGAAAGAGGAGAGACAGGTAAGGTCATACTATGGCCTTTTGATAAGACAGACAAACCGTATATAGAAAATTCCAAGACAGAGAACCATACCATAAAAATTGGACCTACACTGTTTTCCCTTAGGAATTGCTAACAAATGCAAATAAATTAACAAAACATAGAGCTTACAGAAACTTGGTTCAGAAATTCAACAGATATTAATAACGAAACTAGAAATGAACAAGACAGGCAGAATTTAAATTTAGGAACAGTACTGTTAAAAAATATCATTATCTTTGTTCTTGAATTTAAAATACATGAACCATCAACCTATACAGAAGTCTTTACTATTCCATTTCCAAAATTATAAGATTCATCATTAACTGCATAAATTAACCATATTCTAAGGGCCTATTTGACATATGATAAGCCAAGTGCTTAGCAATCAATCAATCAATCAACCGAGTCTTAACCTCAACTCGTTGGGGTCGGCTACATGAATCATACGTCTTCATTCCGCTCTATTTGTTATAAGGTCCTCCGGAAGTTCCAATAGCCTAAGATCTCTCTCAACTAGACTTACCCATGTAAGTTTAGGTCTCCTTTACCTCGTTTAAACTCTCATAAATCTAACCTATCAGTTTTACGCACTGGCGCATCTAATGGTCTTCCTCGTATATGCCCAAACCATCTAAGTCGACCTTCTCGAAATTTAAGCCAAGTGCTTAGCGCTTGGCTGAACTCCTACACTTGCCACACTCAAGAAAAGTGCAGAATTTTTACAATAATCACATTTTACCATTTGGTTTCTCCGAGTTTGGCTCAGCAATTTCAGTTCTGATTGAGAGGGACAACTTTGTGATTTTCTCCTCACATGTGGCTTATGCTGCTGAAGCAGTTGGCTTAAGCTATGCCAAATAGCCTGTAAGTATTTAGAATAACTCCTTTGTGTACTTTCGCTTCTAATGGATCAACATCCTTGGTCAAGTGTTCATGCCGATCCGGATAAATTTAGAAAGAAAATAACTACTACGATAAAAACCAGAACGTATCACCCTAGACAATCAAGCAAATGGGAAAGGTATGTTATTCATCCTACTTGATTAACTTCCACTACACAACATACAGTTGCCATTATGATGTGCAAACAAATCATGTAAACTTTGTACCTTTCTGCCATCTTTTCGTGATGGTACAAGAGTTTGTTCCACTACATAGCATAACCGAAGCTCATTGAGAGCATTCAATAATATCTGGATCGACTTTATCATTCTATTTGACTCTGTGAAGATATGCTCCTGAACCTGCAAAAAATGATAAATCAGCATTTTTGTCCTTGCATTCCCCACTTTAAATTTGTTTTAATGCAATTGATTAACAAGCAGCATAAAGAGACCAACAAATTCATTAAGACTATATCATGGCAGAGGACCTGCTCGCTTATTGAAAAGTGGGAAAAGGAGGGCTCACTCCATTTTACTCTATTTACCAGCATGTACAAGTTACAACTCAGCACTGCCAATACCATGTATAGTTACGGTACTACGAATACCAATTGAGCTATGCCAGGTTGTATAGATGTAACATTCATGAGGTTCTCTAGTCTAGTAGTACCATGGTAAATGAGAATTACTGTAAAACGATTGCAGCAAATTCACTATATACTTTTTTTTTTTTTTGGTTATAAGCAGTCATTTCATTTCATGTGTCAAAATTTACAGAGTATAAGCAGGACTTTATAAAAACAGTCCTGCTATCTATTCCTCATCTCTATTAAACACCAAAAACCTCCCCCAAATCCAGTCCATTCCTCCTTTGGACCAAGTAGATAGCATACTCAGTAACCACATCAGGAGTCCTTTCCTGTCTTCGAAACTTCCTCCAATTCCTTTCCTCCCATAAGCCATACAATTGAGGCAGCAAGGCTCCTACGCAATCCTGCCTTCAGACATTTCCCCCTTGCCACACGCCCCATCCATCTCCAAAAAAGATCTCATGCCACTGGGGGGTGACAAAGCTTTACTCTCCCCAAGCAGCCCTTGAGAACCCTCTCTGCAAAAGTACATCTGAAGAACAGGTTGTCTCTGTCCTCATCATGAAGACCACATAGCACACACAGCCTATCAACATCTCCTTTCCAAAGAGCAATCCTATCACAGGTACTCAAAATATTCATGGCGTAAAACCAGAATACCATAGATGTCTTGGGGACATGCCTAGGGCCCCAGGCAAGCTTTCTCTAACCCACACTATCATAATTCTCAATAAGAGATAAGTAAACACTCCTCATAGGGAACTTGTGTTTCTGGTCAAGGCTCTCCACAGCAAAGATGTCATCCACAAGAGCCCTACATCGCAAAATAGCTTTGACAGCAGTAGGGGCACCCTTTGGAATAGGCATGATCCACAAATCACCCCCTTTGACATAGAATTCATTGATCCACTTCACCCACATACTGACTCTGTCAGTCCTCAATTGCCAAAGTTTCTTAGCCTGAAAAGCAAGGTTCCTGCGTTGACTCCAGTTACACCAACTCATGTAAGATAACGGGAAGGTTCTTTGGTGCGTCAATTGAATAATTTGTAGTTCGTAGTGATAAAGCACCAGCTATGTGCTGGAATCCAGTAGTTTTGGTTCTTGTGGACTGGGAAATGACTGGTGGATTTTGTTGGGAGTTTAAGTCTGTAATTGATTGAATCATAGTTTGGATAGACTGAAGCTTGGTAGAATTTAGTAAGACTGAAGTTTGATCTTGTGAAGATATTTAGTTTAGCCAGTGTAAAGATAACTGTCTGGCACATAAACTTCTCATGTTTTCCTTGTCTTTCACTATATTGTTAAGAGAAGTACTAAGTTACAGTAGCTAAATATTTTAAGCTGTTAGCACATTTTGCTATTTTTTTCCCTCTAAATTGAAGAAAGCTAAAATTTTCTTGGAACAGGGGGCGGTATTAAGAAAAAGAGGGCTCTATGTTTTCTGTAATGGTATCCATATTTAGTTCTTGGGTTTTTTTCCTTCCTATATAGTGTTGCCTTTCAGTTTCTTTAATTTATATTGTATATACTTGAAAATACATCCTAAATGTCTTGTATATCCACAAGATTATCACGGTGAATCACATTGTAGGAGATTATCCTTTGGTTTTTGTTTTATAGGAGTATTAGAAGTACTTTGGGCTCTCCAAGGGTATGATCGTTCATTATAATTCTTGTTGCTATTAGTGCTCCCTTTGTCCAAATAAGTAAAACATACTTTTTGGATGCCTCAGTATAAATTAACGTTTCCATAGAAATATTTCCGTATAATGTTGCTATATTATCCTTAGCTCAACTCTCTTGCCATCAACTCCACATATTAATAAAATTTGTTTCCATCTCCATCATCCTTCACACCAGTAAGTTCAAGATTTTCAAATCATATGCTCTGAAGGATAAAAATGGAGAGGCAGAAATATGTCACCATTCATTGAACTTTGTGTTTTGAGATAAAGTTCCATTCATTATATAATAGGGGGAAATATTATCTAAAAATTTCTTCCTGCTATCCTTTTTGAAGGAGATGTAGTCTGTAGGGTAGTTGTTTTTTTTGTTTTATAAAGGAGAGGGACCGCCTCCTGTAATTTCATATATGAATTTGCCCAACGGCACTTACAAAAATGAGGTAACAGGCTGTAGCGTAGTTAGTTGTAAAAGAGAGGGGATCAATTTCTCTGTCATGGATACTTTGGTAATTTATTGTGATCTCATTTTTTTATTTTATTTAGTACCAATTAATCTGTCATGGGTACTCGGGTAATTTATTTGATCTCTGTGATCTCAAGTTCTTTCTGGAACTCTAGTAATCTTCATCATTTCCCCTTCTGGTGAACAGGGATTCAGGAAGGTTGATCCAGACCGCTGGGAGTTCGCAAATGAAGGTTTCTTAAGAGGTCAGAAACATCTGCTTAAGAGTATAACCAGGCGAAAGCCAGCCCATGGGCACGGAAATCAGCAGTCAAAACAGTCTCATGGAGAAAGTTCTTCGGTGGGGGCCTGTGTTGAGATTGGGAAATTTGGGCTTGAGGAAGAGGTTGAAAGGCTTAAAAGAGATAAGAATGTGCTAATGCAGGAACTTGTTAGGTTAAGGCAGCAGCAACAAGCTACAGATAACCAGCTGCAGACCATGGTGCAGCGTCTTCAAGGTATGGAGCAGAGACAGCAACAAATGATGTCCTTCCTGGCAAAGGCTGTACAGAGCCCTGGCTTTCTGGCTCAGTTTGTACAGCAGCAAAATGAAAGCAACAGGCGCATTGGTGAAGCCAGTAAGAAACGGAGGCTGAAGCAGGATGGTGTTGTTGAGAATGACCCTTCTGCTTCTTCTGAAGGACAGATCGTTAAATATCAGCCTTTGATGAATGAGGCCAGGACGATTTTCCGGAAGATAATGGAAGGCGATGCATCTCGACTGGAATCTCCTAGTAACAGTCATGAAAATTTCTTCATCAGTGATGTTACTTCATCTTCTGGTGGAAGAGATGGTGGGATCGCTACCCATGTATCAGGAGTGACTCTCCAGGAAGTTCTACCAGCTTCAACTCACTCCGTTCATGAGCCAGTAGCTTCAGGGGTCTCAGCCCAGAGTTCTTCAGCTCCCATACCAGAGATGCAGTCTTCATCACAATCAAGAGATAACGAACAGGTGAAGAAGAATCCTCAATTCACAGAAGTGAGCTCTGGAATACAGAATCCGCTCCCTCCTGTTCCCCAGAAAGATGTAGTCATGTCCGAATTTTCTCGGTTTCAAGACATGGTGCCAGAAACTCTTGGTGATGTTGCAGAACAGGATTATGTTGCACCTGAATCAGGGAATGAGTTCATTGATCCCTCAACCATGGTGGTCAATGATTCGGATCTTTTAGGAATAGAGGATTGGTCTCCTGAATTGGACATAGATGCCATGCTAGAGACACACTTTTTTGATGACTTTCTTGCTCAAAGTCCTGCACCTGCGGACATTGAATTAGTCCCCGCGCCCGCGGATGGGGAAGACAAGTGCAGCAACGAGCAGCCAGCTGCTGATGGGTGGGACGGAGCTCAGCATATGGATAAACTCACAGAATGCATGGGCCTTCTTTCATCAAACAGCGAAACAGGTTAGTCTCCTCACTAGGATATTTAACATCATCATCTCCAATGTGGAACCACCACCATGATAACGTGACCTCCAAATATGAGATCAGTAGAAAGAAACAGATTCTTCGGGGGGCCTTTGCACATAATACAGTTTATTCCTTGGTTGTCACTTACACAGCCTTTGTTCTTGCTGCTGACCGGGATTCCTTACAACCTGGAGCATGTTTTTTTGTGTAATCTGTATGATGTCAAGGTGGTATAAGAAATCTTTGACAAGGTACGTACGCAGCAGAGGCTTCTGGTTATTCTTCTTTTGTCTTGCTGTACTCTACGGTGTAAAATAGACCCATGGAATTATGGTATGGTTCCTGTGGCTATGGAGAGTTTCTTGAATCTCTTGCTCCTCTCTGTTGCGTCTCCTCGTGGAACAATGTCTTTTGAGCATTTAGTGATACTAGTGAGGACTGTTCTTACATGAATGTTGAAAATGATTTCAAGATAATCAAGATTAGGTAAAGCTAATCAAAACGGACTACTTCATCCTTGAATAATTATGTGTTAGGCTCTGTTAATGATATAAGTATCTCATTTTCTTTAAATGAAACCAGTAATACTGAAGTTTTTGAAATATCCAGAGATTTTGATATCATCCTGTCAAGTCTGTCCATTGATTTTCTACGTTGTTCTTGGAAGGAGCTTGCAGCAGATCAAGTTGCTTATCTTCAATGAGGGGATCATGGAATGGAACCTCTCGAACTACTAAATCTACTAATCACATAGCTAGGTAACATTAGTGATAATCTTCAGAAGGTTGAAGATAGAAGGAAGTGGAAGAAGAGAGTCGATCATCTCCAAGCTGCAATGAGCCGGCAATAATACGATAGGATAACAAACCATTGAGAGATCCATGAAGTTGAATGCAGATAAATACGGGGAGAACTTTCTCCCTATCTGAGATTTGAAAAAAATTCATATCTTTATTCAAATCAAATATGATTTTTACAATGAAATGAGCTTATTGTAAGACTACTTTACCTATTACAACAACTTTACCTATTAGAACTACCTAAGCTTATTCACTAAGAACGAATAAACTAGAAATATGTTTCAAAGAAAGCAACTGGAAACTTGCTGGCCAAACCACCAGGCGCATCCCAGCCAATCCAGCTGCAAGGCCTGCTCCTGCCAAAAAATCGGGGCCTCCAAGTGCCTTCTCAACGCTTCCCATGTTCTAGCTCAGATTTATTCTTGTTTTATGAATATCTTGAACTCGGAACTTCAATTGAGATTGAGATGATTCAAAAATAAACTTTTTCTTCTTCGAATAATCTTCAACATGAAATACATTTTCACAGCTTTTGAAGAAGTTAAAGCCGATGCTCCCACATCATATTTCATTCACTCCTCTTCGCACAAAAGAGTAATTTGGGGAAATTACACCTCATTCCCACCAAACAAATTTACAAACCCAAATGGTCATGCACTAACACCCTTTTAGCCTCATCAAAACCATGCTGCAATCCGAATCAACTGTTTCACCAACTCTAAACGTGAAACCGTGAAGCCAAAAGCACCAAGTGATGTGATCTTTCCAAGTCCGGCCTTTGATTTTCCGGATACTATGGATCTCATGGATCTCAGCCCTTCTTTCTAGAGAATGTCACAATTGACGGCTTCAAGGGCATATAAAGCTTTATATTAAGACATGAATCAACCAAACAGGAACTCTCACTCATGGTCTCTAAATGTTAGGAACCGAGAAAAGCAAATAAGCAAGGACAGGAAAGACATCAGTCTCAAACAATCATTGCCTCTTTTAAACTGAAAATAGTTAGTACTCCGCATAAAATTCATAGTATACACTATAAGTTCTGGACTATGTCATGTTACTTGACAAGATCAATATGGGTATCATAGGCTTCATAGCACATTAGCACCTACCGTTTCGTGTGGCTGCTCAGAGTCTGAGACACATGTAGTAAGCCTCTGTCCATCATTGAACTCCAAAATAAGCACCATATTCTTTGAGTAATGTTACAATCCCCTTATAAAACCCCTCCAGCTTCAATCCTTTAGAACAAGATAATCTTTGTCTTTCAAAGTTCTTTCACTAAACCATTCAGGAAAAACAAAAACAAAAAAAGACAATGACTTCTTTAGCCCAGTGCTGCTTTTCATTTTCAAAAAACATCAAGTCAGTGGCAGTACCTTTTCTAGTACTTCATCCATCACAGACTGAATCTTAGCAATTATAGTGTTCCATCCACTACAGAGATTCTTGCATCTGCATCATAGAAGAGAATCCAACTTGAGTTTTGAACAACTTGGTGAGAACATTGGATATATACCTGTTTCATCTTGAAGCTTTCTTTTCAGACCGCTTTCTTTTAAGAGCACCTAGAGGCCCTAAAAAGCGTTGAATAGCTTCATGACTAATTAAATGTAACTGCAGAAACATTGAAAAATAAACCTAAAGTGAAAAGTTCAATTACTCACAAAATCAACAAGTGGACTACAAATCCATAAAAACCAATATAACGAAATGCCAAGCATAAGAGAAGTTCAATTTTGGTTTCATTACCAGGATGAAAGCTGTCCAGTTATCAAATGCATTAGTCATTGACTCTATGTGCTTCGGTGGAACTCCATCCAGATGGCTTCAGCACATTATTGGCCTCCATACAGCCTCTAACTTCTGTAGCTTCATCCCATCTATTGAAAGCAGCATATGTACTAGATAACAGAACATAGTTACCACTGTTAGACGGATCCAACTCAAGAAGCTTTTCTTGGACCTTCTTAGCTAACACTACATCCCCATGAAGTTTACATGCACTCAATAATATCCTCCACAAAACAACATCAGGTTCAATTGGCATTGTCGCTATGAAGTGATAAGCCCTGTTCAGATGACCGGAACGACTCAGTAAATCGACAACGCATCCATAATGCTTCATTTCTGGGGTTAGTCCATGAACTTTCACCATACTTTCAAAAAATTCCAGTCCTGCATCCACCAGTCCAGCATGGGCACATGCCATGAGAACTCCAACAAAGGATCCATGGTTTGGTGAAACACCGTCACTTAACATCTGAGTGAAAAGAACTAGTGCATGATCAGCAAAACCATTTACCGCAAGTCCTGAGATGACTGAAGTCCATGAAATTGAATCCTTCTCTCTCATTTCATAGAAAACCATGACAGCCTTCTGAGGTGCACCACATTTGCAATACATGTCAATAAGTGCGTTTCCAACACAAACATCTTCTTTGATGCCATGCTTCCTTATGTAATCATGCAATGTCTGTCCTGTGTCAAGGGAGCCCACATGGGCACAGGCAGAAATCACAGTTGCCACAGTAATTTCATCAGGTATAACTTCAGCTGCCATCATGTCTTGGAAAAGCTTGAGTGCATCTACAAATTGGTTCGCTTGACAATATCCCACTATCATGGAAGTCCAAGAAATCACGTCTCTGTTTGGCATCTCATAAAAAATCTTCCTTGCTTCTATCAAATTTCCAGTTTTTGCATATCCTGTGATCATGGCATTCCAAGTCACAGAATTTCTTTCACTCATCCTATTAAAATACTGCCTTGCCAAATATGCCCTGCCATGCTTCCCGTAGAAGTCTATTAAAGTATTTCCCAAGTAAACATCAATCTTAATACAATGCTCCTCAATATACTTAATTGCTGATTCAGCAAAATGCATGTTTCCTGTGTAAGAACAAGCTAGAAGGACTTTCACCATTGTTACTGCATCGGCCTTCACATTGGCTTGTTGCATGGCAAGAAACAAGCCCAATATCTCTTTGTATCTACGACATTGGCTGTATCCACAGATCAAGGAATTCCACGAAACCAAATCTCTGTCCCGTATTCCATCGAACACATTGCGTGCAGACACCAAATCATGACAGCAGGAGTACATATAAATCAATGAATTAGCCACGTAAAGATACGACCCGAACCCACGTTTCATGGCATGAACATGAAACATTTTCCCATGAGAAATATCTGGAACGCGAGAACAGGCCTTGAATAGAAACACGTAAGTAAGATGGTCAACAGAAAAACCCTGAACATGCATTCTACCATACAACTCAATAGCTCTATTAGGTGGTTCGCCGAGCGCAAACCCACGAATTAAGTGGTTCCAAAGAGGCAAAGGCGGCTGTTCAATCTGATCGAAAAGCAGACAGGCCTTGTGAAGATGAGAAGAAGAGAGAGCATACGATTTGATAACATGAGCAACGGAAGATGGGTCAGTGTGACAATTCGTTCTTAGAAGCCTGGCATGGAGCTCTCTGATGCGGTTGATTTCAGGCCGAAATTGGATTCCTAGCTCAGGCTTTGAGGCGGGAGAGCCGCTGTAGTGGAAATCCTGGCGAATTGCTCCCGACGGTAGACGGGGAGCTGAACTAGGTCTACCAGCAGGAGGCTTCTTCATTGGGAGCACGAAAGACAGAGTCTTGCGTGAATCGGAATCATTGGATTGGGATTCCGTTTACTGGTTCTCTCGCCTTCGTGCTCCAATGATATGAGATTCCGGTTGGAGGTTGTGAAGACGGCGGGGAGCCTTGGTTCAAGGCTGACGTTCGCCGGGGAGGACAGAAGAATTTGCCGTTGTCCAATTTTCAGCTTAAATAAATCATTATTATTATTTTTTTTAAATGTCAAATAAATAAAATTATAAGTGAGTTTCAAACTTAAAAAATGAGTGAAATGTAATTCATCTAATTTATATGGAATTCATAAATGAATTAGTTAGTTTTTTAATTCACCTCATCAAATAAGGATTAAATTTGAGTATCCATGAAAAATTATAAAATTTGATGGTGAAAAATTGTATAACTTTAACAAAATAAACAGAAAACCCGATTGAACGAATCCCCGCCTAAGCCGTCAAATCGCGTCCCAATTTTTAAAAGTATTATTTACAAAATAATCCTCTAATTTTAAAAACAATTACAAAATGGTCCTCTAATTTTTTTAAAAATTACAATATGGTCCTCAAACTGTTCAAAAATTTATATTTTGGCCCAAAATTATTTACATTTTTTATCCTTGAACTTTATTAAAAAATAAAAAAATGATAAAAATTTTAAAAAATTACACTTTA
>JBBYHH010228330.1:0-13232 GCA_038382905.1 Daphne laureola | reverse complement strand
CTGGTCTTTGTACAGGATTCGCACATCATCTTTTATGTTAGACAACTTGAGAACTAAATCATCTCCATAAACAGGTCTAGCGTTCCTCAAATTGCTGGCGAAGTGTTCCTTATACTTGTCCTGCAGAGAATGAAGTTGATTTATACACCAAATGGCAAGTGAAGCAGAAGCAGAAATCCAGCACACCAAATATGCATGCTTCTTTCTTCACGAAAGGAGTGTGCAAATGAAAGGACCACCTCCATCAGATAACTCAAGTCCTCTGACTTCCAATCAACCTATAGCACCAAATAAATAAAAAAATGAAATATAAATCACACACGAGGATGAAGCAAAATCAAGGGAAAACAAAGCCGAAAATGTATTTCAGCTTGAGTACATACCTTCACATCATTCAGCCTAATGGACTCGAGATACTGACTAAAGAACTGCCCCATACTAGAACCCTGGTTAAAAACAAAACATGGAAGAATAGTTTCAACCTTTAAAGAAAGAAAAAGAAGCAAAAATAGTACCAGCTCTAGCTGTGAGAAGAGAAATTTTCCCCGGTAACATTTCAGTGAAACCCATATGACAGATTGGAAATTCAAACGACATATTCTGACCAGAAAAAATACAGCTGCCAGGGTACTAATAAAGAAGCACCTGGCCTGGAAATACCTGAATCGGAATAAATCATATAGGGAGGCAGACTAAATTCCAACTGAGATTGCAAAAGTTGGTATTTACCAATATAGTTGGTGCTATGTCCCTAATATACAAAGTTATCAAGCCGTGATATTACCACCATCAATTGTAAATTTGCACAAACCTTTTAAGATCTTAGCATCAACTGCAGGAGTTCAAGTAAAATGGAAACAAACATAATTTTGCTAGTTTTTGGATAAGGAAAAATGACTAATTCGAGGCAGTATTTTGAGACATCAAACACCATCAGAACCAGGAGTCAAAAGCTGCATCCTGCCTAATTGACCATAAGATGCAGGCAATAAAACATATACTGATGTGTGAAAGGAACTACGACATATTTAAAGTCTAAAAGATGGACATACATGTTCTCCAAAATTGTATGTTCTACACACTTCAGGACGAAGGAATTGCCTGCCTTTATGATTCTCCTTCAACCTCAACCAATCATCCCAGTAAGTGAACACTTGTCAACGAAAACATTTTTTTCGCTCAGGGAAAAAAAAAGCTATGCATATGATGTACAAAAAGAGAAAAAGACGAAAACCAAATAATAAATAAGGATATGCTTTTGGCCACTTAGGTGAGAGCTCATCCCATGTTGGTTTTGTAAGCATCCAGCCAAGACCAGGGAAGAAATCTGAGCGGTAAAGTGCATCTGCACGGATATATGCAACAGAGAATGAAGATATAAAAATAGTTAGGTACTTCACTCCTATGGTAAATTCTTCCCGAAGCTCTCATAAACAAATGCTCTTAAGGACATGAACCAAGTTTCAGGGTCCGACAGAATAAGAATGTCTTGATGTCAACCTATGATCTCATAAATATTATACAAGAAAGAAGTATAAATTTTAGAGAGAGTAAGTTACAAGGATCGTGCACGAACTGCTTCTGCCCATTGTCATTCCATGAGGATACAGCCATTATGGACCTAATAATTAAACAAAAATTTAGTGTAGAAGATCTTTACCCTACGAATCATCCAATACATTTTATGTTAACATACTTGTCCTTCTCAAGAAGAGCTGCAGCAGCCTCAAAGTAGTCAAAAAAATCAGGAGCAATCTCCATATCATCTGTCTTCAAAAGTTGTTCTTAATCAGCATATAAAATTTCTTAATATTAGAGAGAGAGAGAGAGAGAGAGGGAGAGAGAGAGAGAGAGATCATCCATGAAGGATGGTTTCACCTTCAAGTATGATTACTCGGGTGAACTTGTGTTTATAAAACAACTCATCCAATGCCCATTTGTAGTGACCTTATAATGATGTAAAAGTAAGATAATAGTACAAGATATTAGTAAGATACAAAATCAAGAACAAGCAAGAAGAGAGCAAGAAACAGATATCCAGATATCCTTACGAGCAATCTTGTAGTAAGCAATCAGTTCGCCAGGCCTTTCTGTCTGAACTGGTTCATAATCTAAATGCTGTGATTACCTCAAATTAGTACCCATATGGAGATTTCAACGCACAGTTGTATTGAGGGTGTTAAGGGAAAAGGGGGTTATGGGAGAAGGGAAACCAAGAGTTTCACACCTATGTCAAGATTAGAGTTTTACTGAAACTTAACAATTGAACACCCCCATATTAGCAGTAAGTATAAAATCTCTTCTTTTTTTATGGGATAGAATGCTAATATTACCTGCATGTAGGTAAGCTCCTTATAGCTCAAAGCCTTACTCCGAACATTTGGATCTGGTCCATCCTAAGAGAGTGAAAAACTTATGCTTTTAAACATAACAATGTAGCTGCAGAATTATTAGCAAACTACCAACTTGTGCGTCAACCCCACAAACCAGCAAGAAGAAAAGAAAATGGAAAAAATGCAAATACCTGGGACACAAATAGTGGATATTTTGAAGCAATAGAGCTCTGATACCTAGGAATCATTAAACACGCAAGAATCAGCTTGAAAACCTAGGTTACTTGCTGATGTAAACCAGACGACCTTGCCTTAAGGTAAAACATACTTCAGTATGGACTTAATAGTCCTCTCCAAATAATCAGCACGATTGCATGCCATTACGACAACTGCAGCTACTGCCATCTAAAATATACAAAAGGAACAAGGTAAACCTAATCAAAGTGATAAGTTCAACAAGTTAGAAAGCTCAAGATGCACCATCACACAGACCTGTTTGTCTCCTATCATTTTTTGAACTCCTTTCCCTGAAACAACCGGGAGGATAGTTAAAACTGTCTACAGAATCCTATTAAGGAAAGAAAAACCTGAAAAACCAAACGCAAAAATCTAGAGGTTGTAAATACCAATAATAGACAGTGATGAAAAGCCATCGGCACAGTACTTGACCAATAGACATTTACTAACATTCAGGGACAGAACAATGCAGAAGAACATCTAAGGTTCTCAACATTGTCTCATTCAGAGAGTAATTGGGAGCTTTCTAAGCCAATGTCACATTAGCATGAGTCAAACAGGGAAAATTGCAAGTAACAACAAACAATATGGTGGTAAGTTGAGGAACAACAAATAGAGGTATCATACATATTTTTCTAGAATAACTTACTTTCAAAATCTTGAACAAGAGTCTTGAGTTGTGCATTCTCCAGGAGCTGACGATTCTTCTCCTCTGAATTGAAGAATTGCAACATTAGTCAGCTTAAATAAGCAGCTTCAGACTTTATCCAGCATGACGAAAAAAGTGAACTTAAGCAGTGAAGCAAAAAACATTAAGAGGCTTCAGAACACCTTCTAATACCACAATACGTTCTTGTTGCGTGCTTATTTGGTCAATGAGTAGTCGCATCTGACTCGTACAATGGTTCTCTGCCTCAACCTAAAGCAAATATGACCGAACTTCTCAAATCTTCTAGTAAAGTAAAGAAAGCAGAAGTTACCCCATGAAATGCAAAATCATTCATGAACGAGACAGCAAAGAAGGAAACCGGGTTAAGAGAATAGAACAGGGCCCCATGACAACTTCACCTTGCATTCATCCCAGAGGCTAACAAAACGATTTCTACATATAATCACCAAAGTATAATGTTTGCCATGCTCTACTTTTACGTACCAACAAAGGCTGTTTTGATTAAGCTAAAAAACTCGCCCGTAATCACAAATTAACAACTCAAAAATCCATGTGTCTCCAAGTTCTCGTAGCTCAAAGGAAACATTAAACAATGGCCAACTTGTAGCTGAAACGAAAGAACAGACTTACTGCTTCAGCAATCCGATCAGCATACTCCGACTGAGTTGTAAAAAGCCGCATCTAAAAGAACCGACAGAGAACTGGAATTAAGAGTCGATTAATCGGAACTCTAACATTTAAATTTAGATCAAAAGAAAAGAGGAGCGCCGGAAAATGAAGAATCAGAAGTGTCACCTGGACGTAGATGAATACAACGGCGGCCGGAAGAAGAAGTAATCGGAAATCGCAGTCAATTCTAGCCATCGATCAGTTACCTCTTCTGTTAGATGAAGCTGGAGATCGGAAAAACGTTCCGTTAGCTTTAACGGAGTCTTCTGAAGTAAGCCGTTTTCTGCATTGTTGGTGACGACCCGGCAATGGATCGTTCGTTGGATCCTAAGTTACTGCCTCGGGGTAGCGGGGGTTTTGTTTCGGAAGATATTGTTGCTTTCTATTTATTTTATTTTTTTAAGAAGTTGCTTTCTATTTTCTTATTAATTATTAATACTCAAAAAAAAAAAAAAAAAACATTACAGTCACCAATCAAATCAAATATTTTTAAATTTACTTTCACTCCCATTTTCAGGTTTATATTTTTCATTTTGAGTATCAAGAGTGTGTTTGACATCCCCATCAACGCATTTCTAACATATTTTCAATACATTTTTAAATTTTCTCATAAAAATAAATTAAAGATAAAAAGTTGGCAACTTAAGTATTTGATAATATTATCCCTACATTAATTTACATAAATCTCTCGTATAAACTAGCTTGTAAATTTGACAATATAATCATTTGATTATTTGAATTTTGAATATTTTATGGAAAAGAATTTCTAAGAGTGATGAGTGATGAGTGCTGAACACAACCTTGATCATATAATGAAAAATGGCATATGTTGAGTGCTTTCATAATCATGCCTAGTGTTTCTCTTGGTGAAAATTTGGAAATTTTGGTGAAGTAATACAATTGATTTAATATATGTGATTGGAAAATTTAGAGATAAAAATTGGTACAATTGATTTTATGGTTTTTTTCATAAGAAGAACATACCTTTGATTTGAATTATTATAAAAATAAATAGTGAAATATTTTTAAATATGTATATGATTAGAATACTATAATACTTTCTTCATTTCTTAAAAATTGATACAATTTCCTTTTCCGATTATCCTTAAAAACTTGTTACATTTTATTTTATGAAAGTTTTTTTACATGAGTTTTATTTTGTTACCCTTATCTTCTCTTACCACATTAAAAAAATATTTGTGTCTTATACTTTCTTCGTCCTAAAATAAATGGTGTAATTTTTTTGACACTCAAATTAAAAAATAGAGGAAATATTTTTTTTTTTATCACAAATACCTCATCATTAGCACTCACTCCTTACCAAAATAATGTTGGTAAAAAAATAAAATAATAAATGATATAATGTTAGTGGTATTTGAATAAAATAATTCAACTAAAATTAATTTTTTAAGGATATCTAAAAAATAAATATGCATAATTTATTTAGTGACAGAAAGAGTTTCTTTTTTTACTTTCAAATCAAAGAAGGCTTAATGCAGTAATTGATCTTGGAGCCCATTGGGCATCCCCATCAATTACATTATCTATTTTTTTTATAAAAAAATGTTTTCCATACTTTCTTCATTACTTAAAAATTGATACAGTTTCTTTTCCGGTTATTCTAAAAAACTTGTTACATTTCATTTTATATGGAAAGTTTTGTTACATGAGTTTTATTTTGTTACCTTTACCTTCTCTTCTCACTTTTTTTTTTTTTTTCGAGTCTTATATTCTTCTGTCTCCAAATAAATTGTACAGTTTTTTTGACATTTAATTTAAGAAATAGAGGGAAGAAAATTTTTTGGTTACAAATACCCTCATCATTAGTATCCATTCCTCCTAAAATAATTTTGGTCAAAAGTTAGAGTAATAGATGATGCAATGTTATAAGTATTTGAGTAAAATAACTAAACTAAAATTTATAAAATAGGAAATGCATCAAATTTTTTGGTACATCCAGAAATGAATACGCACAATTTATTTAGGGACGGAGAGAGTACATAAATTTTACTCCTTATATTCCCAAATAAATGGTGCGTATTCCATTTTGGGATTGAGATGTTCCTGAAAAATTAGTGCATTTCCCTTTTTAAAAATTTTGGTTGAGTTATTTTACTCAAATAGCCTTAACATTTCATCATCTATTACTAAATTTTTTTACTAAAATTATTTTGATTGGGGTGGGTACTAATAATGGGGATATTTTGAACTAATTTTTTTTCTTTCCTCTATTTCTTAATTTAAGTGTTAAAAGAAATACATCATTTATTTAGAGATGGATGTAGTATTTTTTTATTTTCAAATCAATATACATTGTTAATCTATATATATGTGAGTCAAAATTATACAGTTTAACATTTGTGGGGGATTTTGAACACTATTCATAACTGAGATTTTATCTCCTATGTCACGGTGCACGATGGAGAAGGTTCTTCTCAAGACTTTTTTTTCCCCAATTCAATTGTTCTTATCATCCTCTCTCTGTCGAGCAGTCTTCTTCTTTTTTTTAAAAAAAAAATTTATCTTAAAACTTCATTGGACCTTTTTTTTTTGTCAGATTTATTCAATTTCCAAAAAAAAAAGTTTACATATTTGATTTTTCTATTTCAAATTATACATTATACAATTCTACATTTGTAGTTGATTGTTGAACTATTCATAAATGGGTTGGGGTTTAGTGTTGATGGTCTATGTAGCAAGTTTATACACTCTCATTTTTATATCAATGATTTTTATTCTTTTTAGATTTTATTCAAAATTTAAGTTAATTTAGCAATACTAATTTGTACTACACAAAAATCTAAAAACATGTTTAGAAATATCAAATTTCGTATCCAACTTTATTTTACATGTTTTTTTCTTTTCTTTTATTTTTTTGCATTTTTCAATTTCTATTTCAGTCTAACCTTAACTCTGTCTGACCTTTTTTGGATCAAATTTTACTACTTCAATTTGTTTAGATGCTTTTTTTTTTTTTTCCATTTAACCTCAAATATTTCATTTAGTCTTTTTATGTAGCAAATTTTATGCCTTCACTTATTTCTATATATACTTCATTTTTCTTCTTTTAATTTAAACGTAAACGTTTATTTTTAATATTTACTTCATCATATTGAGCTTTGACTTTCTCCATATTTCTTTTTTTTTTTAAAATTTTTTATTCAGGGCTGTGATATTTGTTTTTAGCTATTTATTCATAGCATTTCATTTTTAGTGTTTTTGTTTTGAACACTGAAGTTTATGTATTTATTTTTTTTCTTATTTTTGATTGCTAAAAGAATATGGAAACAAAAAAATTGCTTAAAGGATCTTGAAAAAAATTCTTTTTTGTTTTTGTTTTTTGTTTTTCAACACAATTCCATGATTCTTATAATTTTATTCTTTAAACTAATATTTGATAGGATGTTGAATTCGAACAACCTATATAAACGGGATAAACTCGAATAAAAATATTTATTTTTTATTTTATGGATATGATAATTTTTATTTTATCTTTATTTATATTCCATTTATAAATGATCGATAAACGAGTCTAATTTTAGAATCTTATATATAGATTTCATGGTTTAATTGTATTGTTATAAACCAATATAATTGTGAATTTATAACATGATTCAAGTATATTGTTATGTTTTTCGAACCGTCTTTACTTTAATTTATGAGATCCAAAAGTTATTTTAAGATTTCTTGAACTTTATTATTACTATTATTATTAAAATTTATTACTATTAATTAGTTATTTAAATATTCTCCCGGGAAAACCTCCTAGTTTTGCAAATCTCACAACGTCTTCCCGCAAAAATTTCATTCTCCAAAACAGACTCAGAAAAACAGTATCAAAAACCTCAAAGCTTTACACTGAATCTCATTAGTTTCAGAACCCAAATTCCTAAATTCGCCATTTTCGTCACTGTCCAGGATCATCCCATTTTTCACCCTCATCTCTCAAACTCCTGGACTGGTCCAGTCAATTGCTCAAACTCTGACGATCTGCCATGGTTTCCGACGAGAAGTCCGTCGCGGCGGCCTCTTCGTCGACGATCCGCCGACCTAATGCGACGGAGGACACGCCGTTGATAGGCAGCAACCCGCAGCCGCTCTCGTCGCACCCTAAGACGTTCGCCAATGTGTTCATCGCCGTCGTCGGAGCCGGCGTGCTCGGCTTGCCGTACACCTTCAAGCGGACCGGTTGGCTCATGGGTTTGTTGATTCTTTTCTCCATCGCCGCTCTCACTTATTACTGTATGATGCTCCTGGTTCATACTCGCCGGAGGTTGGAGTCTAATCCTGAAAATGGCTTCGCTGCCGTCACTTCTTTCGGCGATTTAGGTTTTGCTGTTTGCGGCCCCATTGGCAGGTTCCTAATTCTCTTCCAATTTCTCAATACAACTGGTAGATTAACTTAGAAACAAATGGTTTAACGATCTTGATTATTAGTCGGTATTGTTATTTGTTTACAGTAAATTCTCTCTTCTTTTTGTATTGTACTACTATGTAATTTTTTGACACATTTATGTTGTTCTTCATGTTGCTGCTGCTGCTTCTGCTAAATGTAGGTTTGTTGTGGATGTGCTCGTCACTCTGTCCCAAGCTGGGTTCTGCGTTGGGTATCTTATGTTTATAGCCGATACCATGACCCATTTTTTCAAAGGAGAAGCCTCCATGTATTGGAGCTCAAGTTTGGGGAGTACATTGTTTACAGGGAAGAGTTTGTACATATGGAGCTGTTTACCCTTCCAGTTAGCGCTGAACTCGATCGCAACGCTGACCCATTTGGCTCCTTTGAGCATTTTTGCGGACGTTGTTGATCTGGGTGCCATGGGTGTGGTGGTAGTCGATGACATCTTAGTCATTCTCAAGCAAGCCTCTCAGGAGGTCACAGCTTTCGGGGGCCTCTCTGTTTTCTTCTACGGCGTTGGTGTTGCGGTGTATTCCTTTGAAGGGATTGGCATGGCGTTACCTTTGGAATCCGAGATGAAAGATAGTCACAAGTTTGGGAGGATATTAGGGCTTAGCATGGGTTTCATTGCTGTGATGTATGGTTCTTTCGGTGTGTTAGGGTATTTCGCTTATGGCAAGTTTACAAAGGATATAATCACTTCGAATATGGGAGCTGGTATGGTTACAAGATTGGTTCAACTAGGCCTTTGCATCAACCTCTTCTTCACTTTCCCTCTGATGATGCATCCGGTGTATGAGATTGTGGAGAGGCGGTTCTCGAGCGGGAGGTACTGCTTGTGGCTTAGATGGCTGCTGGTGCTGCTGGTGACCTTGGTTGCGCTTCTGGTCCCGAATTTCGCAGACTTCTTGTCCCTGGTTGGCAGCAGTGTCTGCTGCAGCTTGGGGTTTGTGCTGCCGACTCTGTTTCATCTACTGGTTTTCAAGGACGAATTGGAGTGGCACTGGTGCGCCATGGATATTATGATCGGGATTATGGGTGTCATCTTCGCAGTCACGGGGACAATCTACTCTCTCGTGGAGATATTTTCGGCGAAGGTGTGATGATTTTGTGTGCTACAGACAGGGCGTTTCAAATGAAGCATCCATGGATCTTACTGCTGATTGTTACTGTGGTAAGTTCTGGAACTGATAACATCTTTCAAGTTTGGTAGAATTTCATGTATCATTGCCGGTCGGCTTCAATAAGGTGGAGAAAAACGAAAGAAAAAAACATAACGCACGTCCCCGATTCTTTTATTTCTGTGATGAAAACAAGATTTGTAGGTGGATGTAACACAATTGTAGGCACTTGAAGGTTTAGTTCAATGACAATTGCAAGTGCACCAGAGTTTTAAGCCCTCTAAAGTTCTGCAATGCCTGGTTGGTTGGTACTTCTTAGTTTCTTCTCTTGCACATAGTCAAATTACAAGGAAGAGAAATAAGCTGTTCTTGAAGTTGAATGCATGATTTCAGTCTTCATTGAGTTCTTGCCACCCAAAAAACAGGAAACAAAAAATAGGGAGGGAAACCAGTGAGTCAACAAGAACATGACATACCTTCATAAATATTCACAACAATTGAGAATACTAGCTATTCTACTTTAATTGCCACATTTACGATTTTTTGGTGTGTTCTTTACATAATAAAATCATAAAAAGTATATCAAATCAATCATAAATTAAATATCGTGAATATTAATTGTATCAATTTTATTGAAACAGATGAAGAACTTGTGTGTTTATTTCCATTTCGCCTTAAAGAAAGTGTTATGCCTGAATGAACTTATGCTGAGATGCTCGTGTTAGATCATGAAATTGTCGTAACAGTGAGGATCTATCCTCATTAAACATCTTATTAAAATCCTAAGCACTTGATCTAGTGATCATGTTTGTAAGAACATTTATAGAGATCTTGAATTCGAGCTCCTGGTATCCCAAACCTCCTATCCTATTTATATATAAAAAAAAACAATCTATCGAAAATCTCACTATTATTGACTTTAGGTGAAAAACTTATCACCGAGAGATTCGAAAGCTCAATGAGCTTCAAGGTATTATACTTTGTTGTAAAAAAAAAAAAAATTTAGCTTATGTTTTTATATTAAAAAATTGTATACTTGAACTTATAGGCTGAGTTGTTTGAGTTAGACCTTAAAATTGCTATAACACTTGTCCTGAACACTTGGTCTAGTGATCAATGCTATTCTGGACATTTATAAGAGATTTCGAGTTCGAGCCTCCGGTATCCTCAATCCCCTAAATATTCTCATTAAATATCCTATAAAAAATCTCACTATTATTGGCTCTAGGCAGTGGTGGATCCAAGAATTTCAGTGAGTGATGTCCACGTTATACATTAATTTGGATGATTTTATTTTATTTTTACAATTGACACATACGAATTTTCATATCCTCAAAATGGAATAAAATAACATCAATATTAATACAATCAAATACTCCATCTGTCCTATAAAGGTTGTCTACTTTATTTTCATGTTTTTATAGTATTTAATCTTTGATTTTCATTTATCAATGTTTGGATATAGAAACTTGAATAATTTATATGAATATCCTAATTTGTATTATATGAATATCCTAATTTGTAGTATGAATTTATAAATATATATATATATATATATATATATTTAAAAAAACTATATATCTTACTTATAATTTAAAATAAACATTCAAACACAGAACATGAAAGTCATAGTCTACAACCTTTGTGGGACAGATGAAGTACTTATTTTTAAATATATAGTAAAAAAACCCGCAAAAAAATTGTTCACCCATCAAATTTCATAAATTGCTCTTAATATTTTTCATAGCCGAGAATGATTTATCCACAATAATTGTGATTACATGAAGAATTATTGGCAACTTCGAATTCAAATACACTAATACTTTAATATTCGCGTCCGACTCAACTTTTCACAAATTTGTTAACAAAATAGATATAGTTTGAGTCAAATTTTCACTAGAAAAAAATGTTTAAAAAGTTTTAAAAAAATTAGAAACTAGACACATGTTCAAAAGTTAAATTGTATCTAGCATCAATTTTGCTGAGATGGTGAGAGTAATAAGGCTTTGTTTTGTTTTAGATTTGGAATGTTTCGATTTTACGCATGTGAATAAGTTTAGGGTATGGATTTGTTTGGACTCTTTTGTTTTTAAATTGCTTATGGTAAGGTAAATGATGATAGTTAGTTATATTAACTAATTAATAAGTCATAAAATAACTCAATAATGATCAGTGATGTCCAAATAAGTTTTTTAACGGTGTCTATTAAATACTCCCTCCGTCCCAAAAATAATGAAACGTTTGTTTTTCAGTATTTAATTTATGATTTTATTTTTTAATAATTTTTAAATATAAATTTAAGATTTTTATATATAAATAAAAATTTTATGTGTCTATTTAATAAATATATTTTATTTATATTTTTTCTACTTTAGAATAATATAGATAAATTAAAATTAAATAAATATAAAAAATCAAAAATTTCATTACTTTTAGATCAAATGGAATAAGTTTTTTGATTGATGTTCATGGATACCACTCTTATAGCACTACATCCCCCACTCGCTCTAGGTGAAAAACGTTTCACTTAGAGACTGAAAAGGCTCTATGAGTTTAAAAGTTTATACTTTTTTCAGTTACATCTGATTTTTTATAAACATCTAATAGAATAAATATTTAAAAATATTTGTCCTTTTAGGATTCTATCTTAAGTTTACTTTTGAATGAAAGTTACACAAAAAATGACATAGAAAAAAATAAAAGTAATGATACTTTATTTTTATTTTTTTTGTAACCGTTATACATTCAATTATAGCATTCTCATATTTTTCAAGTTATAAGGATTATAATTTCTATTTAATTCTAAAATATCTTAAAGATTTACTTGAATTGACAAAAGCTTATGAAATCATATTATGGCATGATGAAAATTTTCTAGCAATATTTAACTTTCAATTAATTTGTTCAATTATATATTGGGTATCTATTTTGTAGAGTACTACTACAATGATCTACCAATAAATAGTACTTCCCCGTCTCATAAAGATTGAAACATTTTTTTTTTACATAATATTTAATCTACGATTTATTTTTATAAAGTTGTAGACATGTAAAGTTAAATGATTCATATGATTAATATCATAATTTGCAATCTAAACTTTCTAGATACAACGAATGTGCATCCTAAATGCTTCAGTTGTTAGTTTAATTATGAGTTTGATTTTTTATATTCATTTAATTTTTTGAAATGTTTGATTTTTTATATGTGCATCCTAAATGCACATATAAAAAAACGGTGCTTTTTGTTTCTTTTCCTTTTCGGCGAGGTTGGATCATGCTTTTGACCTTCGTGTATCTTGTTTTTTTATATCTGCGTATCATCTATATTGTGTTCAGGATCAGTAATTTCTTGTGAGTTTTCTTCAGTAGATGGTATGATGAATTGAAGACGTTGGATCACATTTTTTTCCTTCGCGTATCTTGTTTTGTATGTCTGCGTATTATCTCTATTGTGTTCAGGATCAATAATTTCTTTTAAGTTTTCTTCAATAGATAGTATGATGAATTGAAGACATTGGATCAGTCTTTTTGTCTTCGCGTATTATATTTTTTTGCGTCTCCATGTCATATATTGTGTGTTTAGGATCATTAATTTTCTTTTTAAGTTTTTTTTTTCAGTAGATGGTACGATGAATTGAACACATTGGATCAGTCTTTTTATCTTTGTGTACTTGGGCACCCAATTCCAATATGATCCCCATGCCTCATTAGCCCATACTGCTCCCGAATGAAAATAGGAAACCATATGAATAATGGAGAAACTCCATGAAAGAAAGATTAATGATTCATATAAATTACTTAAT
>JBBYHH010228219.1:0-13232 GCA_038382905.1 Daphne laureola | reverse complement strand
TCTGAAACATGGAATTTCAAAGAATCAGGCCAGAACCGAAAGAGCTTAGTAAATTTAATCATCAATTTGACTCAGAATAATTGTAATATGGACTCACAAGGTTGTTTCAGCATTAATGCATTAATGCATGCGCAAGGTTGTTTATGTCCTCAGAAGTGCAGGCAAAATGAAAAAACTCAAGAACTTGCAAAAGAAAGCACTCTAAAATAGATATGAGCATGCTTGCAGAAGAAGCATTTTCTTCTATTTAGCAAGCGCTTCCTGTCCTTTTTCTTTGTACAGACTTATTCAGATAAAGATTGGGTGGCTATCTAATATTCTAGGCTTAAATATAACTACTACCTAGCTAAGAAGTTTATCATTTCAGCTTAAAAAACCTTGATAATAATTAAAACAGATCAGCTAGGTAATTAATCCATACTAAATGTAACTATAATTATTACATTATACTAAATGTATTAATTGTTCAATTAGCTAAAAACATGTTTCATTAAATTTGCCAACAATGCTTAAAATGTCTTTCCAGCAGCAACACATGTACATGGGCACAAATTTGTCATGTCAAGTGCTAAACAAAGATGATGGATCTACTGATAGATGACAACCGTGTTCTTTCATTTTTTTTGGCTTTCTGAAATTACTCGCAATACATATGAAAAATCACTTCTAAAAATCGAATGAGATCGTGAGAAAAGGAAATTAAAATATTGCAAGAAGATGAAACGAAAGTAACCATGAAAACTATACACTTGAGACAAATATGCTGAGTAGAGCCCCAACAATGATGGAATTCACATCACATATACACAAAATTGGAGTTGCAAAAAGCTGAGTAACCAGGGTTCAGAGATTTACCTGAGATTTGGCGGTGAAGTAGGAGGTGAAATTGGCATTGCAGTGTTTCGGCATGGCGAGGACGGATGCGGCACCGAGGGAAGTGGATGCGAGCTTGGAGATGTCTTCGACGAGGACAATGATCGAATTGAGTTAGATGATGCAGCGGACGTAGAGTGGGAGAATATCGGTGAGGTATTTATGGGCATAGTTGAGCAGGCAGTCAAGAGCGGAGCAGATCGAGGTGGAGATCAGCCACGAGACGACAGAGTCATCGCGAGATGACACATTCATCAAAGGTGCAGATTTGGTGAGACGCGTTGCGTGAGGAGGCAGAGGCGTTGAAATAGAAGGCGATGTTCTCAGGAGAAGAATAATACTAGAGAACAGAGAGAATTGCCACCATGGAACCGCATGGGACGGAGTAACACGAGCGAAGCTGGAGATAGGGAGTGACTCGGAACACAAGATCCATTTTTAGGGTTGGGAACTCCGATTAACTTGCAAACTTTCTTGACACACATTTATTTTATTTTATTTTTTAAATAATACATTTGCTCACATACAAAAATTAATTATGTGTTAATAAATCATGAACTATTCATTTCTTGACACAATGGTATCCATATTTGTGTCGCGAAAAGAAAATTTAAATGTTGACACACATATGATCTGTGAACATAAGTACAAAGGTTTTCTTAACACACAAGAGTGTGAATATATACCGAATAATCTTGACACTTCAATGTGTGTCAAGAAAAATGTATGTCAGCAAATGTCATTTCATTTGTAGTGCCACATGATTCTAGCTCTCTCTTCGTGGTATCAATTTGAAGACCATTGCATGCGCAAACTACACATGCACGCTAGAAACCTTGGAGCATAGGTTGGTTTACTGCCCTAGCGCAATCAGCAGATGGCAACTCATCTACTCATAGTGCAATGCATGAAGCTTTTCGGCTGCAAACATAACCGAAACCATCTCAGCATGATTTGGAAGTGGCTACTTGTCTAAATTTCAGATTCAAACATGGGATGTCATTAAAAGAATTGCTACATGGAGCATTTGGAAAGGAAGAAATGAGGTGATCTTCACAGATAAATCAACCAACTTTAGCTCATGGTTATCCTCGACTCAAATCCTTTCCTATTTGTGGATTTTGAATCGGTGGTCTCGCTTCTCTGTTTCTTGGGTAGAGTGGCTCATCAACCTTATATAGGCTATTAGAAGTATCTAGTTCAACTTTTCCATTATCCTTTTTCTGCTTGTAACTTAAAAAACTTTGTTTAGTGCTTACTCACCCTTTGAATCCGAACTGATGCCTCTTATTAATATACATTGTTGATTTCCTTTCAAAAAAACTCGCTTAAGTCTCGAATAATTGATTCATTTGATTTTTATGTTCCAAGATTTTGTATTTGATTTAAATACTTACGAAAATAAACAGTAAAAAATCCAGAAAAAAAATGTACTTTGAAAAAGTATGTTGCAAATTATGATACGTATATGAAATATTAAATTTTAAATGTCTATAAACTCATGAAATAAACCATAGATTACTATAAAACAACAAATAAAAATGGATCAATTATTTGAGTATGGATAGAGTATATTATTTCTATCTCATTTTTTATGCAACCTCAACCGAAGCCCAATTATGTCAAACTATATAAAGTTATAAATTAACTTAATCTCTGCGTCCACACAAAGTGAAAACATTATTTGGAAACAAATGGAGTATTTGATATTGGAGAGGGAGATAGAAAGAGAGACGCTCAAAATATTAAGTGTAGGGATGAGGTTTTTTACATGAGCCACCAATCTGTTTGTGTCAGGTTGATTGGAAACCTATAAATAGTCTATGAAAAATTTGGGCTCATTAGTCAATTACATAGGAAAATATGAAAATTTTGAAATGAATTGGTACAATAGGTTTTAATTTTTTATCACCTTGCTTGATTTTCCAAAAATAAAGAAAAATGAAAGAGCGATATTTTAACAATTGGTAGTGAGTTCCAGAATAAAGGGGTTAGTTTTAAATCATGTTTTGTTAGGAAGGTGGGATTTGGGTATAATACAAAATTTTGGGAAGATAAATGGGTAGGAGGGTTTCGGCTGAGAGATAAATTTCCTAGGTTGTTTAATTTGAAGGTTAAAAAGGATTGTTGGGTTCAGGATAGGATAGAGAGGAATTCTGGGGAAGCTAGATGGCGGTGGCATTGGAGAAGTAGAGTAAGAGGACGTACTTTAGGGGAATTTAATGCCTTGGTTGTAGTATTGAAAAATTTTTATCTATCGCAGGACCATGCGGATTTTTTGAGTTGGAACTCGGGGAGTGATGATGAGTTTGTGGTAAGCACAATGTCAAGAGAGGTGGATATGGTATTAGCAACTCCGATTGTGCACCCATATAGTTGGGTTAAAATCATTCCTCGGAAAGGGAATATCTTTCTCTGGTAAGATTGAAGTCTCAAGGTATGACATTTCCTTCTTATTTGTGCTCGATATGCATGCAGGAAGATGAATCAGTTGAACACGCACTGGTTAGGTCTGCTGCGACATATGATATTTGGAAGGCAGTGGCCCTATGGTGTGATGTAAATGTGAATTTCTTGTTGGATACGGTCGATTTGGTATCGGGTGATTTTATTCTGCAGGTGCAATCTAAGAAAATGGAACTATGGAGAGGCATAGTGGCAGTGACAGCATGGGCGATTTGGAGAGTGCATAACAAATTGGTGATGAAGAAAAAAACATGGAATGCATCCCAGATATATTCAAAAACTCAAGTAATTGCGCATTTATGGATGAGTACCAGAAGCAAGGACATGATTCCACGGTGGATAGTTTGGTTACTATCCCCTCTAGCTGACTAATTGAATTGGGGTTATGTAAGTTTGGAGGCTACTGCTTGTGAGTTGTGTGATGTAACCTCTAATGGTGATCGGGGTTAATGTATAGAAGCGGCCTACCTCACCCCCATGGGTGGGTCGCAATGCGTAAATGGGGAACCCCAATGGGTTTCTTCTTGGTTCTTTACCCATGGCCACAACACTTAGAGAACCAAGTAGGTGAGTCAAACTTTGGATATCTCGTTAAATTGGTCGATCACCCAGGTCTTTGGTCGGTTCTTTTGGCCCTTGGTTCTTTATCTGCCTTTTCGACAGTTGCCTGGGGACCTTTGCCCGCCCTATGGTCTGATGTGATGTGTTCAATCTAACTTCGATATCTGTGGTTCGAATAAAACTTGGTGAAATAAATTATGGTAATACTTATATATATATATTTTTTGATAAAATAAGTAGTTGCTTTCTACAAAAAAATTACAAACATATGAAATATGATGACAAATTTGTAGCATTGAAACTTAAGAATTATGCTCATATATTGATATAAATGGGCCACCAATTGGCCCGGTCCATCAAATAATGCGAGGGACGCCCAAATCAGGACCCCTCGATCAAAGGAGCACCTTCGTACGGGGGTTGTCTCGTAAGACATAATCAGGACACATAATCCGCCCTCACATTAAACCACTCTAAGAGTCAAACACCTCTACAACGCTTGTAACGGCTCCCTCCCCAAATATAGTCACATTAATGGCACAAATCCCAATGATCATGCCCTTCATGAAGGGCTATGGCACCACCCTAGATATTGGGTGGTCTAGGGTGGTGCCTAACACATAAAAGGTACTTACTACACACTCGCAACTCCTTCTCTCTTCTATGCCTGAATCCTCTCTCTATCTCACTTTGCAGGTTGTTTGTTCTCTCTCAGTCGATGCACTTGGGTCGCTGATAAGTAGTTCACTATCAATTTGGCACCATTCATCGGAATCGAACCCACAACCACTTTTCTTTTTTTCAATAGCTCACACTCGCTATGGCCAAAACCAGGAAAAATACCAACAACGACAATGTCCAGGCCGTGGACACCAACTCGAGCTCAGACTCGCCACCACCCCCCACACCTCCATTCAACAGAGATTTGGGAAAACAGCTCCCTCCACCACCTCTTACTAACCTGAACGGAGCAGCGGTCCCTCCAGTTGGATCCAGTGGAACTGCCTTACCCACCACAATCATTGATATTTCTCAAATGCAATTAATTCAAGCCAACATTCTCAGGGATATGCAAGCCTTGATGGTCCAAATCATCAGTGGCGAAATCAGCAATCTCCGAGGACCCCAGCCAATAGAAAAGGGGGGAAACTCCCATAACAATGGTCGAGGCGACCATTCTGCCGTCAGATACATCAATGTCAATGACCTTGTTCGTCGTGTCCACATAATCGAGGCTCAGGTCAAGACACCTAACCAAGCCTTCGACGACATCGAGGTACTCCTCACACAACCCTTCACTGATGACATCATCGCGATGAAGGCCCTAAAAGGATTCCGCATGCCTACCATGGCCAACTATATTGGGCTCTGTGACCCCATTAACCACCTCCGACAATACGTCTCTCAAATGGAGATGGTACAATCCAACAATGTCATCCTCTACAGGGCCTTTAGCTCAAAGAACTCAAACAGAGCAATCTTTATAGAACAGATGGAGTACTAATACACTAAAAGATAGTACAATTGTATCACAACAATATGAATTTGAAAAGAAAAAAAAATGCCATATTTTAAGAGGATTTGAGGGAGGTTCGAGTTAATACAATATTATCTTCATATCCCTCATTCAAACTGTTATTTACGGTTTTATGCAACTCAATTAACATATATTTCTAGAAGGAAAGTACACATGGCATCACGAGAATGCTCCTTAAAGTAGTAAATGGTTTTGCCCCTTGTATGCTTCCGCTTTATTATATTCCCTCTCCTTACCAAAGATTGTATAATTTATTTTTGAAAGTTTTATAATATTTAATTTATAATTTATTTTTACGTATTTTTAGATATTGAAAACTAAAAAATTTATATGTCAATCATAATTTGATATTTAAATTTTTTAAATATACCTTTTCATAATCTTTTTATACTGTTTATTTTTATTAAAAATAGAATCAAACATTAAACATTGAAAGAGTAATTTTACATTTGTGGAAATTTACTACAATTTTCTTTTTGTGTTGTCTTAAAACAATTGCTATACTTTCTTTCATGGAAAGTTCTTTACACTAATTTTATTTTATTACTCTTATTTTCTCTTCTCACTAAAAAAATTTACTTTTGTCTTATATGCATATTTTACATATTTACCCTCAAATCAATACTCATTCTTAATTCATATGTAAGTTAAATTGATTAAACTAAAAATGAACGGGGAGTAGTAGATTTATAATCTTATACCGACTTGTTACATATGGAGATGTTAGAGCATCTCTAACAGCATCCTCATTTTTTTGATATGCTCACTTTTAAATAATTTAGAGTATATTTTTTGTCCAACAGCTTTCACGTCTCATTCTCTAAAATGGGGAATGAAATGAAGGTAAAAAATATTAAGTCTTTCCCAAACTTGTAGTATTTTCCAAATTTTAAAGACTTTCCAAAATTCTACTTTTTTTTTTTAAACCTCTCTCATCTTTTTTTTTTTTGTATATGAACCTCTCTCATCTCTTATCTCTCTTGGCTATGTATTTGTTCTTTTAATAAATCTATTATTCTCTGTTAAAAAAAAATTCATTATTTTTTAAATGAAGAAATTATTGGAATTGGAACGAATTTCTTAAAATATGACTTTTATTTCTTTATTTTAGAGAAAATTTTGAAGAAGTTTGCAGATGCTCTTCCTACGAGATACTTTTACCATAAATACTTCCGAATAGGACTGAAAACGAGTCAAGAAGAGCTGAGTACTAGGTTGTTTATATTAGATTTGAAAATTATATCGAACTTAAAATTGTGTTCAAGTTTGGCTTGAAAATAATATGAACGAGCTTTAAATCAATCGAGATCGAATCAAGCTCGAGCTGTTCACAAATATCAATAAAAAAAATTAGAATAAAATTAAACCGAATCAAGTATTAAACTGTTCATGTTATATTTGATAAATATATCAAACTTAAAATTTTATTCAAATTTAACTTAAAAATAATATAAATAAACTTAAATAAATTTTTAATCGAACCGCTCTTTATTCAACTTTCATCCTTATTTCCGAAATCTCTCGGTTTTCTTCCATGCCGTACTTCTCTCATTCCACTCACCGAGTCCAAGAGTACCAATTTCAACACAGTTTTAAAAAAAAAAAAAATCGCCAACAGCACCTAGTCCACTCCCTGCTTTTCCTCTCCTCTTTATTTTTCTCTTTTTTCCCAGAAAGAAACTTTCAAAACGCCAGCCCCCTCCCGCAAGACGACGAACCTCATAAGTCATAACCGCGTCTCCTCTTCACCTCTGCTCATCATCATATTCATTCATGACTACTTCCTGCAACAACACATACTTTCATTCCTGACATTCCTGCCCCGATTTCCCTCTTCGTTTTCAGTACCCCCCTCGGGATCCGCGTCTGATTTGGGAAAATCCTGATGGGTAAGACCAACAGCGGCCGGAATTGGACTCAGATCTACGCGATTTACGGTTTAGATCAGTGGCAGACGTTTCTGTTCCTCCTTTCTCACGCCGCCGTCTTCTCCGCCGTCTCGGTCCTCTTCCTTCTTTACTTCGACTCTGTTTTCCTCTGCTTCAACTCGTTTCTAACCAGTCCGGCGGCCGCCCGATTTGCGGCGGGATTCAGCGGCGCTGTCACTGCTATCTCCGCCATATGCCTCTTCTTCGCCGCCGCGAACTTCTTCTACTCCGCCGGACCGCTTCACTATGAGATGGCTCAGCGTATGGTCGGCTCCGTCGGCGACTGGTCCACCGTGAAATCGGCGCTCGATGTTGGGTGTGGGAGAGGGATTTTGCTCAATGCGGTCGCTATCCAGCTGAAGAAAACGGGTAGCTCGGGTCGGGTCGTCGGGTTGGATAGGTCTAAACGGACCACCCTTTCCACTCTCCGCACCGCCAAAATGGAAGGTCTGTTTATAATTAATTGCTTCCTTAATATTGCATAACTTTGCCCATAAATAGTTTCTTTCTTGCAGAAATATTGTCAAACGTGTATAATTCCATGAGAAAACTCATCTTTTTTGTATGTTCTTTGAAAGACATGTTTAATTTTTTTGAAAAGTAGAGAAAAATACTGGTGGGAAATTAAAAATATATACATATTCTGAAGAAAAATCCTGCGAAAAAAAACACTCAGAATTAACAGCTGCTATGAGAAAAAAAAACTGTATTAAAATTCTCTAAAAAATATAAAGTCCGTTTAGAAAAAAAATTAAAATTTTTATTCCTAATTTTCTTTATAAATAGTTGGATATATAATTAGATATTAATTGATAAAAATCTTAATTTTCTAAATTTTAAAAATTTCATGTGTTAAAATAAGAAATTTTATTTTTGAAATTTTCATTTTAATATTAGAATTATTTTAAATTGGGAAAATAAGATTTTTCAAAATTTAATAACTAATTATAGAACCAAATATTTACAAAGGAATCTGAGAATGAAAATTTTAAAAACTTTTCTAAACTAAACGGGTCATAAATATTTTCCCTGAAAATAATCTCTAAGTTCGGTACAGTGTCTCTTTCGCCATGGTCGTACCGTTTTCCAAGTTCACTTAAAAGTCATAAATGTACTCCATTCCATGTTAGTTGAATGAATTTAATTCTGCTGTTTTTAAATGAATTTCGTAAAATTATAAAATATTGCCAATATCTTCAAAAATCCTTGAAATTTTTTACTTCTTTTGTAAATTGTAATAGTGATAAAACCCAACCTGTTAACTTTAAGTACGATTAAATTTGCCCTTTATTCTTCAGATCTATAACTGAAAATTAGATTATTGTAACGCGCGGATTCTCCGGATTCAAGCATTTTGGCATGCTTTCACATGTGACTGATTTGATTGAATTTTAAAAACACCCTTATCGTAACAAAAAATTTGTTATCATAGATTCTTTTTTATTTTTTTTTATTGATGAGCTTTATCTTTGTTAGTCATCTATATATCATTCTCCGACAATCGCGGAAGGGTTAACTAAGTTCAGAAATACTACTTTTTCTACTAAAATAATTTAGCAGTTAACGTTCAAATTGGTTATTAAACAGAAATTCTTTGTTTTTTCTAAAAATGTATATTTATGAAATGTAAATTATTTAACTTTATATTATAAAATGTTAAAAAGAGCATAAATTTAGTACTGGAAAATAAAATGGAGTGTTTTTTTTTTTAAATGAAGGTTTATTTGTAGTACTTAATAGTGAAAGACTAAAATGGGTGCACTACGACAGGTGTAGGTGAGTACGTGACTTGCAGGGAGGGTGATGTGAGGAGCCTCCCGTTTGGGGATAACTACTTCGATGTGGTGGTATCCGCTGTGTTCGTGCACACGGTGGGGAAGGAGCACGGCCACCGCACAGTGGAGGCGGCCGCGGAGCGGATGAGGGTATTAGGGGAAATGGTGCGGGTTTTGAAGCCGGGAGGTGTCGGCGTCGTGTGGGACCTACTCCATGTGCCAGAGTACATGCGACGGTTGCAGGAGCTGAAGATGGAGGACGTGACAGTGTCAAAGCGTGTCACGGCCTTCATGGTCAGCAGCCACGTGGTGTCGTTTCGGAAGCCAAGTCAGCATTTTGTGGGACCGGGGGAAGTCCGCCTGGACTGGAGATGCTGATACGTGGATTTTGCCAAGTACCCAAAAAAAAAAAAAAACAATAAATTATGGGTGCTCTCTTTTGCAAATCTGGGAAGACGAAGTTGAACCAGAAACAAGTACTTTGTCAAATATACAAAGAAAACTTAGGTTTATGAAAGTTATATATAAATATGTGGCTTATTCATCAATTTTGGATTGATGAATGCGGGCCTGAAGCAAAGATGTGAATATTGGACGACGATGCTATAATTATAATGAAAATATTTCAATTGTAATTACTTCATTGGCAACTCTTCTTTCTTTTTTAATTAAGTTGTTTGATTTATTTTAATTATGTTGGAAAAGTAACAGGACTTATTTAGTGAGGCTTTTTATTTTTATTTTTCTTTTTATCATAAACTTCGACTATACTTTATGCATGTTATCTTTCTTTTTTTTTTAAGCAGAGGCGAACCAGTAGGGTAGCTCGCTGAGTTCTAGCTGTGCTAGAATTACTAATACTTATACTTAATTAAAAAAAAAAAAAAATTATCTTTAATCTAAGTCCAGTCAAATCCTTAAAAATATATCATTCTCAATCTCTTAGACCAGTCCATTCTCTGAGTTCACATTCTCTGAGTTTTGTTATTTATCCAATTACAATTCTTATATTTTGTTATCGAATTCTTAATATATAAATATTATGTAAAAATTGTGTTTTGATTTTTCAAAACTTTATTACTCCTTCGGTATACTAAAAATTATCGTATTTATTTTGATAGTTTCACCGTATTTAATCTATGATTTATTTTTTATAAATATTTAGATATCGAAAATGAAATATTTTATGTATGTATCATAGTTTACAATCTAAATTTTCTAATTTTTTTTAAGTTAAATAAATTATCTTTATTAAAATTTGAGTCAAATATTAAATCTTAAAACAACAAAATTAAACAGATACATATTATTAACCTAACTTTAGTAATTTTCCACTGAATCCGCCGCTGTTTTGAAGGATAAAGTTAGTAATTTTATCAACCTTGTATCGTATATCTTCATGTTCACTTAACGTGAAACAAATTATCAACAACAAAAAAATTGACAAAAAAGGATTGATGAGTATAAGTTATAGAAACGAGTTTTTTTCATTTCCCTCGACCGACAGCTTCTTATATACTCACTCCATTTGTCCAAACAAAATCGATTTAATCGTCCTATTAAAAACTGATACATTCTCTATTAAAAAAAATTAACCCATCAATTACACCTTATTACCCTTTACTTCATTTCCTATTTAAAAAATATATTTTATCTTACATACAAATTTTACGTTTTTACTTTAAAGTTAACTGTATTTCTTAAATTTTTATCTTGTCAAATTTTATTAATTTTGCCGCGACAGTCAACAGATGCGTATTAATTTGATATCAGATCTGTCTACCCTAAAACATCTTCTTCTTTGTTCATCATTATTTTTTTTGATTTTGTTAACGCCTGTTCCGGGACACTTCTTAAAAGTATATTTATTTTATTTTCATATATCAAATTTTTTTTTATTTCATTTCACTACAATTATTACATGTACAGAAAGATATAAAAAACAGAAATAAACTTACTCTTAAAAAGTGTTCCTAAAACATCCATTAATATTTTCCTATTTTTTAACTAACTGCAAGTAACGTGATATTAAATGGACATAAAATACCCATAAAAAAAAATGGACATAAAATTATATGTAAAAACGGAAAAACGGAAAAATGGAGAGAAACCTAACTCTAACTTTCCCAACTTAGTCTAAAGATGAATTCCTAGTGGAGGGAAAAAGTTCATACCAACGAGCAGAAACTAAAATTTTGATTAATCTAGTAATTAATACTTTTATAGACATTTATAAAAGATCTTAAATTTAAACCGGTATCATCAATCCCTACCCACTTTATATAAATAAAAAATAAAAAAAATTGGGGTTGTATGTTTCCGACTTCGGCGGCCCTAGTCATAGTTGATAGTAACCAGAAGATGAGTCACTCCGACTTGTTTGAAATTAACATCAATAGATCATACAAAGATGCCATTTGCATCAAAAAGAAAAGATGGCATTTGGTTTGACAATAAAAGAGTTTAATTAATGCCATCTCAAAATATCTGAATACAAGGGTATGTGCTAAATATATATTTTTTCCTTTTTTTTTTTTGTCAAAGTCTGGTCATTTACAAATAATGATACATATATACTCCCCCAGTACTTTAAAACTTGGACCATTTGTTTAATTAGTTGTTTTATAGTATTTAATATCAATAATTTTTTTTTCATGCATGTTAAGACATCTAAAATTAAATATTTTTTAGGCTTTATTACCAAATATTCTCCTGAACTATGTCGACTCACTCACTTTCGTCCCTAGACTATAAAACGTGCTAACTCAAGACCTGAACTATAGTCCGTCATGTTTTGCAGTCCCTGCAGTTATGTCTCATTAGTTTTGACTCGAATATAGCGGTTTGACCAAACTGTGTTGAGTCGTTATTAAAACGGTTCCCCCTTCCCTTATCGACCCAATTCTCATCAACCTCTCTTTCCCCAAATCATCAAGCCAGCGAAACCCTAAGTCAGATTGAACAACTTCAAAGTTGAATCCCAACAAAAGAGCCATGAAATTGAACACTTCAAGCAATGAATCGTTAGCCTCTGGAGGATTTGATGGAATTCCATGGAAAGGGAGGATGAGTTCGTTGGTGCTAGTCCGATCTGCAGATTTGGATTGCTAACATTCTTGACGGAGGCAAAAAGGGATACTGATAACTATGGAAGGAGGTTCCTTAGATGCATGATCTATAAGGTAAGTAATGCCTAATTAGTTTCGGTTGATTTGTTCTAGCTGGAGTTGAGTGTATTTGTTCAAAATTGACTATGTTCTACATGTTTACAGAGGAATCCAAGTTGTTTCTTTAAGTGGATTGATGAGTCATTCACCATGCAGTCACAACATGTGATTAGAAGGTTGATTGCTAATGAGAAAAGGCTGGAGTTGGAGCTGCTGCAGAGCACTATTAAGAGGCAAGTTCAGTTGAAGCCAATGGAGATGCATAGTTTGGAGGAAGTTGGTGAATCAAAATGTAGCCCTTACTGAGTTAGAAAGCGGTTAGTTACTGATATGATCCTCACTACAAGGAAGTGGGATCAATTTATTGAAGGATCTAGCTTGATGGAGTTGAAACAAACACAAGGATAGATTGACTCTCTCTTACTCCAATTCTCAAATGAATTGACTCAAGAGTGTTCTTTGTCGGGGATATAGAGAGATCTATCACCTCACTTCTCAAAAGAAGAACAACACTAGATGTAAATCTCATGCGGAGTGGTGCGGGCTTGTGTGGGAGGAAGGTTGGCTCGCAGACTTTCTGTGCGGATGTTTGTGTAGCTGGGTGTGGATGTCTGGTCGCCTGGTGCTAAACGTGCGAATATCAGGGCGGAGCTTGGGGCACACCAAGACCACCACACTTCCTCTTCTTTGTTAAGTGCGGACCTGTGTGCATAGGTTGTGCTACACATAGGGATGGCAACGGTGCGGTTTAACCGCAGTACCCTCAAAACCGCTAACCGCGGATATCCGCGGTTAACGGTTACAACCACGGTTATTAAAATTTATAAAAAGAACACTTGAACACTTACAAGTACAAAAATTCCAAAATAGAACACTTGAATATTTACAACAAGTTACCCCTAAAATTGTTAATTTGTGATAGAAT
>JBBYHH010227890.1:0-13235 GCA_038382905.1 Daphne laureola | reverse complement strand
GAATCTTCCATGTAACCATGAACTCATATGAACATGAACATGTAATTGAGAATCTTAAAGGTCGTAAATTCTTCACAGGAGAGGCAACCTCTGACCCGAGCCCAACTTCTGAAGACAAAACCAAAGAACCAGTTAAGGGAGTGGAACAAGATGGCTCACCGTTGGCCAGCTCAATCACTCCAGGCACATGTGCTAGAATGACAGCCTCGAGAGGCTCAGTAACAGTATTTGTGGTCGCACCACCAGCACTGGACTCATTCTTCACACACACAACAACTTCAATAGCACGACCAAAGGGTATGGGGGAGCCTTGCCTATCCTTATAAGTGCAGAAGTCACAACTAGCAAGGGCGCGTTGATAAGGTTCAATGCAGCCACACAAAAGCCCTCCTCCTCCCCGGTGCCCCCAGAAGTCAAAGCCTTCACCATTTTTCTCTTAGCATCACCTTTCACAAGAGCTCTAGCACTGCTGGCCCTGTGCTTCCAAGGAGACTAAACGTCTCCCAAAGACTTTGTGGCCCCAACAGAACCGTTGCCTTATGCGCACTTATGGTGCACATTTAACACGACGCGAGCAGACACTCTGGCCCTATCCAACTCACACGTGCGGTGGATCATCTGCAGGAAAATAACACTCAGAAGATGGCAGATATCAGAGAACTTTCAAAGAAAATATCTGATAAGGCAATTACCTCGAGGCCTCTCAAGTATAGCAAACAAAGCATCGACAATGCCGTCGCACTATGCTGGACTCCATCCTCATGTGGAGGACCCATGCTCACATCTACAAGATGCGTCGTGCTAAGCCCGACCCATCGCATGACCACTTCATCCAATTGATCCAGCTCAAAAGGGAATAACCCATCAAAGGCATCCCTGGCCAAGATGTCTTCCAACCAGGACAACAGAGTAACATACGCCTGCCACCTGCGGCCCTCGCGATGAAAAATGGGCTTAGCAGGCTCCGTGTGCGCAGGTCAATGGTTAGGAACAACAGAGAACTTCCATCCAGGCTACCGAAAAATAAAAAAGAAGTACTTGTCCCAGTCTTAGAATGACCGAGCCGACACCAAGAAACTGATATAGCTATTACCGCCGACATTAATGGGGGTAACGTGGAAGTAATGCCCCTCAGATCACAAGTTAAGGAGATAAAACCGTAGGAACACCTCCGCAAAGGCGGGAACTCTGGCCATGTTGCACGCTACGGTGAACGCAGCGATCTTCCCAAGAACATTAGGCACCAACTGTGAAGGCGGAACCATCCACCAAGTGTAGAGGTCCTGCACTATCTCAGGGATGGGCATTCGAAGGCCCGCTAGAAGTTGCACGGGGAAGAGGGGCATGACCTCCTTCTCTGTATTCTCCACGATCACCTCCAAATTTCTGAACCACAGTATACCAGTTCTCATCAACCGGGCATCCACCACCTCACAGGGCCAGGAATATTTACTGACCTCACTCACAAGCCTCTCACGGGTTAGACCAGTGCGCTCTAAAGCCTGAATAGTAGGACATGCTACTTCTTTGCGGGCCATTATCTTTTGCACACTACATAAAGTAAGGCACAGGGAGCAAATTAGCAAAAAGCTCATTCAGCCATTTTTATGAACACCTGGCACATGAGCCACGACCTCCCTTACCAAAAATGAAATTTATGATAAACACAATGGTGATGTCGGAACATGAGGAGGAAGCTGAAGAAAACATAAAACAAAGAATGATGAAGCTGGAGGAAAGGTCATGAAAGATCTAAGTTCGACGCTAAGGGGAGTTCAAAAGCCGAAAGGCAAAGTGACAACTTTTCAGAACCACACTCTATTTATGTGGCGATTCAAAATTCAAATGATATAAAGCTAAACCGATGCTTAATCCAGGCCATACACGTGTTAAAAGAGAATGAATGATGTTGCCAAGTAGGCAAACCATCCCACGGAGAAAGATCCGATGCGACACACAGGGCTGCTTTAATACGGCAAGGAGTACAGGACCCAACCCATACTCCGCCTATGAGAAGGGGCTCTTTGGTACACTATCCAATAACACTTAACAAACACGATGCTAGGCCCTCACAAATGGTGTACGCCTGTTATCCAAGCACGCTTAACAAATGTGATGCCAGGCCATCACAAATAGAGCAAGCCTGCTATAGGCCGCACATTAATCTCAGTTTGATATTTTTCTAAGGCAGTGGACCGATGCACGAGGGTGACCCATGACTCCCACATCTGGGCATAACCAGCACATCCTCCCCCTTACTGACAATGTGAGATAACCTCCCCATGACCTCCCCTCATTTTAGGATCATTGGATGAGTAACTTCCAGGCTGCCTCCCTATATAAGGGACACACCTAGAATTCACAAGGTATGATATTTTCTCTCTAGATTAGAAACTCCTCCTAGATCATCACTAACTTGAGCAATCAAAGCCTCTTCCTGAGGTCACAACCATTGGCTTTTTGTAGGACTAGAGATTCATCAAGAGAGAGTGTCAATGATATTAAGTCACAGTATCTGAGTGCCCCAAGAAAAGGCTATCACAATGGTTAATCACCATGTGAGATCCACATGCAGTATTTAATACCTAAGATGCAGAAGTAGATATATAACAAGAATACCTAAAGCTGAAGAATAGACTTCATTTGGATTCTCACTCAACCATAATTTGTAGATGTACCTTCAATGTCCTGGTTTCCCACAATGGAAGCACTCTTGCCCTTTCTTATTCTTCTTACCCGCCTTCCCGCCTGACTTAAGTGCTTTAGGAGGTGTATTGGCCTGTTTGCCTTTCCCTTTCCCTTGTTATTCTAAACAACCAATATTACTTTTTCCTTTCGGATACTTTTCTTAGATGTTCCCAACTTGTTGAGAAAATGGGGAAGGGTTTCATTCAGATCATCCATATTGTAGTACATTATGAACTATGCATGACTCTCTGAGAGAGATTCCAAGATCAGATCAATGACCAAGTCAACTTGCAATGCTGCCTCCAGTTTCTCTAGCTCTTGTATGTGTGCAATCATTTCAAGCACATGAGGAACCACTGGTTCACCATCGTCTAGTTTACACTTAAACAATGCTCTTGACGTTTCTTACCTTTCATACTGGACCAACATTCCGAAAAATTGTTTCTGTTGTTTGATCATATCGTATGCTCTCATGGATTCATATTGTTTTTCCTGCGTTGATTCCATAGTTACCATCATGAAGCACTTGACATCATTAGCATCACTGAAATGCTTCCAATTAGCATGGGTTGAATTAGCTTCTGGCTCTTTAGGGAGAGGCCCTTTAAGCATGTATCCCTTCTTCCCTTGCATTAAGATAATATGAAGATTTCAAAACGAAGAGATGGTTTTTTTCTCATTGAGCTTCTCATTCTCTAGGACAAATAGTAGGGATAAAGTGCCTGTGTTTTGAGTCATGGTAAATCTACAACATGTTAACATTCACTAGGTAAGAACATAATTTGCATAATATTATCCTTTTATTGAGGCCTTAAAATTTAAAAGGATATTTCCATTATTTTATCAGATAATATCCCTCTAGTATTCATCTGAAACACCTATGGTGTGTCGCATGTATTTTAGTGGGCCAAGATCCCATGTACCCTGTTCAAGTTAAACCCATTTTCGCTGGTGCTTGAATAATGATCACTATAAGTAAGCACCATGCCAATTGCATCTTTATGTAAGTGTTATTCCCTAAAGCCAATCAGTTGTATATTGATTTAGTACAATGACATGATTTAATAATAATATATAAAGGCAATTGTTCATATAATGTGTTTTTTATTTACTGCACTTATAATTTAATGGACATTTAATGTTAACATTGGAATATAAGATATTCCTAAACAATCCCTAATCGAGCATTATAATGAAGTAACAGGTTGTTATAAGTGCGCAAGATTGGCATAAGAGAAGAATTCATGGGATGAATTCTGACTTACAATTACATGATGGAAGTGTTCATGTAAATGGATTGACCCACATGAGATCATTATGTGAATAATAACATTTATAACACAAGTGTATCTCACAGGTTTTTATGTTTAATATTCTTTGACTTGAAGTAATGTAGATCCACTAATGTGAGTAGACTATTCAGATTCGAGTAACCACCACTTTTAACATAAGTGGAATAGACTAGTTTTGGTAAGTTAGCATTACCATTGAGTTGGATTTCCATTGACTAAGAAAGGATTCAAGGCTCCTTAGATATAGAAGAAATTCTCATGGCCATAGTTTAATGTTTAACGAGGATGATTGATTCTATGGCTCGGTTCAAACCAGAGAATTTGTTTGAAGGAACACACTAAGTACATTATAGTCATTACCTTAGAGGTAGTTTTGTCACTTCGATTGACTTCTTTGTAATTAGGTAGCTATGATGATGTGTTTCTAGATACCGCTCACATCTTGTAATTATGAATTAGATTAATTACTTCCATTTTAATAGGAACATATGGGGTCACACGCTTAAATAAGGGTTTAGGAGTGTATGATGCAACAAGGAAAAGGAACAGGTATTAAATGACACTTTTAGAAAGTTAGTTACTTAAGTGACAAGATGGGAAATTAGCACTACTACTCCTAGTAGGAATATAAGGTGCATATGACGCTATAAATACAGCCTCATATGCGCCCCAAACAGCATCAACCCAGAAGTTGTTGGAACTCTGTCTGTTTTTGGACTACCTGTAATTTTCACTCTTTCTCTTCCTTCTACGACATTATTGGTGTATTTCTTCTAGAGATTTTTTTCACTGCTAGAATGGTGTTAGAAGAAGTCTACTCTTGAGTCATCTTCGAGTTGGTGATTATCGAGATAGTTTCTTGTGTGTGGATATACATAGAGAGCTCTAATTTCAGTGCTTAATTGCGACAAAAAAACATCTAAGTAAGGCTATATTTTAAACGACTATTCTGCTCAGGTCTACATGGATCCTTATGAGGAATTCTGTTATATTCCGCTGGGTTGTTTGAGAACCAAAATTCATACAGTTGTATGTATCAAAGCCTCTTGTAGAAGAACAAAATATTTTGTATGATTTATTGTGATTAATTCAATAATTAAATCATTCAATGTTTAATTAATTATATACTATTAGAATTTAATTTAATTGTTGGAATTCTGGAATGGGTGGCCATTCTAGAAATAAAAAATTGTGTAATCCATTGTGTAATCCAAAGTTTTTTGCTTAATTCACTACAATGGAACCACTGTGCAGAACAAAAGAAGTCAAACAGAGGTTATTGGGTGGTAGAATTCGGCCAGAAAATGACCGGAAAGATGAAAACCCGCATTAGAATTCAATTATAAAAATGTGGTAGTTTCTACTATTTCCGTCAGGTTTCTGGTGGTGGATGGCGGCGGTGATATCATGGCTCAAATTGCGCTGAAAATATAAGGGTGCTCGTAAAATTTCATCGCGTTGGATTACGTAGGTCTGGTGGCAACGACGTTGGTCCGGCAGCCTAGGTTTGGAACCCTAGCCGCGTTAGTGAGCCGACGGCTTGAGCTAGTCAAATGGCTTAGCTCGGCTCGACTTAACTGACCGGCTCACCTCTCTTTCCCCCTGCAGTGATTCAGATTTAACAGTTTTACCCAAAACTTTATTTTCTTACGTTTTTGTCATTGTTAGCAAACTAATTTGATTAAAGTTGCGTAAAAATTCATTTTTAGCTCAAATTGAGACCTTCTTTTTATTGTAGCTTCAAAATTAAATCCTCTACATGTTAAAACATATATTTTATCATTTTTTGTAATTATTTGTGCCATGGTACATGGTTATAGCATTAGAAAGTATGTAATTTTTAATATGCCATTTGTGTCGTGCCTTCACTCAAATTTCTTTTCATAAAATTCTCTCCTTATCCAATTCTATCTATGTAAAAGAGGTTTTCTGTATATATTCTAATTTTAGAGCTCTTGAAGCATGAAGGATTTTGAAGAATTAAAGAAAGATGTCGTAAGGACTCCTGAAGCTAAAAATTGGAGACTTTGTACAAGTTTTCTTTTTAGCATTTTAGGGTCATTCATTTGCCCAAAATGATTATAGGTATTGGGCTATAACCATTGAACTTTTATTTTATGTTGTAGTATGCATGATATGTTGATAAGATGTATGCTAGACATGTATTCTAAATAAACCAGAGAAAGTAAAATTAGTGAGAACAAAGAATAAAAATCCCTCAACGATTTTATCAAAACTAATGGTCTTCCATTACGAGACTTGTCAAGTGTTCGATCGTTGAATGGAATTTTTGTTCTCACCAAATCAGGGTAAAAAATTTCAATCTTATCAAAGAAAGTTCTTATAAGAGGTATGGTTTTTACCATTGTCATTAGAACTGGGTTATAATGAAATAGAGACTGGATTGAGTGGAAGGTCAAATCGATATTACTAGCAAAGCAGCATACCACATTTTATGCTCGCTCAATGATGTGAGAGTTACATGTGATGTAATTGGAATAGTACCTACTTATGGTAACCGTTATTCAACCATCAACCAAATCGAGTTTGAGTTGAATGGGGTACTTGGGATCTTCGCCTGGTAAAACACCTTCAACGCGCTATAAGGTTTTTCAGATTGTTTAGTTGAGAGCTATTATCCGATAAAATCATGGGAGCACCCTTTTAAAATTGTAAAGAACTATTTAAAAATAGATAAAGGATTTAATCATATTCATACCTAGTCAATTTTTACATGTTGTAAATTTACCATTTCTCAAAAAACAAACACCATATCCATGTGATCTGTCATAGAAAAGGATAAGCTCAATGAGATGAACTTTATCTCTTCATTTTGTAATCTTCAGATTATCTTAATGCAAGAGAGAAAGGGATATGTGTTTGAGGGGCCTCTGCCTGAAGAGTAGGCGGTTAATGCACCCTGACCTGATCAGGATGCTTATCGGAAGCATATCAATGATGCAAATGATGTCAAGTGTATCATGCTAGTAACTATGGAACCATAGCTACCAAAGCAGCAAGGATCTATGGGGGCATTCGATATGATCGAAGACCTGAAGCAAGTTTTAAAAAATTTGGCTCAGCATGAAAGGTACAAGACATCAAGAGCGTAGTTTATCTGCAAACTGGAAGAAGGGGCACATACAAGAACTAGAGAAACCAGAGGCAACTTGAACAGCTGACTAGGCCAGTGATCTAATCTTGTAATCTCTCCCAAAGAGTTATGCGTAGTTCATGATGAACTACAATATGCATTATCTGAACAAAACCATTCCAAAACTGCTCAACATTTTGAGAACATTTATAGCTGGGATTTTGTGTAACTAATTTTGATGGTGCACAAATCTAACAATTAGCAATCAAATAAATTTGTAACACCTCTAATGGCCCTAGTAATGTCTTGTCGTAGTATCGCGGCTCAAAAAAGGGATCAAACCCAACAGAGAGGAGTTGTCTAGGGAAAATTAAGGATTATGTGAGATTTATATGGAGATGGGTTGCAAAAGATGTTGATAATGATGATGATGAAGTGCGGTCAAAGTTTAGGTAACAAAAGAGTAAAATAGTCAAGGTGATGATAATATGATGTGATCGCTAATGAAAGGCTCTCTTAGGGTAGCATTGACCATATCAGAGGTTTCCTATAACTAATATGCCTCAATAAAAGGTAAACTTTAATAATCGGATCGGTTTCCTCTCGGAATACCTTCACACCTCTCAACTAAAGATTCTATTAGGCATTCTCGTGCTCCAATAGATATCTTTTGAGGAATATCGTACCAAGTTATAACTACGTATTGAATTCTAGGGTTCTCTCGAACTCCCAGTTTATCAAGCAATGCGCAAAGGTGAGATTCCAAGGTTGAAGTGTCCCTCTCGGAATAACACTAAGACTCTCAATGGGAGTACTCTTTAACCACTCTCATGTATTAAAGATATTGACTCAATAGGTTTTAAGCTCCAATCATACATACCAACAGAATTACCAAGGTCCTCTCAAACTCTCATTACATCTATCAACTAATTTCCCAAAGTCTTTGTCGATGGAAGCACTCTCAAACATTCCATTGAACACTAGGTGGTATGTAAATGCAAGGGATCCGCCTAAATGCATACTACATATATAGCACAAGAAATTAGTATCTACACAAGCAAAGGCATGCCAATCATAAGTTACTCCTTAGGTAAGCTAACCTTAAGAGAAACTAATTAACTACTCACTAATAAACATGCTAATAACATAAATTAACATGTAAATAAAGGAAAACATTATCATAAATTAAGAGATAAGTTTAGAAGTCACCCGGATATGTTTGAACATGGGGAAACTCATGATCTGCCAATGAAGAGCTCAAAAAAACTCTCCCAAATTCGTAACTATTCTAACCTACCTAATAGAATGATCCTTAAACATATATATAGTAGTTCCCAATTGTCTTAAATGACCCTAAACACTTTGGTCATGTTAGGCATCTAAAAAAGGGGTAAACTAGTCTTTAACTAGCCCATAATTCGGATAAGAATGCAAAATTGTCAGGAGAGAGAAGGTTAGGGGCACAAGTTCAAGGTTCCAAACTGACGACTCAAACTCATGCCATGCATTGAAGGATAGGGCAAACTAGCTTGTGGGTGTTATGCCTCCCACTAACGCCTGGACTGCTTGAGGTGCATCAACTTGCGCCTTGGTCTGGTGTTACGCACCCTAACTGGCTCCTAGGTGATCCAAACTTGTGCCTTGTGTAAAGGGAGGCGGCCAATAGAGGTGTATCAACTAACTCTTACACCTGCACCTTGCTCTATTTAGGGCACCACTTTGAGGTACCAAACTAGCACCTTGAAGTGACGCCTCTTGTTGTCTGGTTTGGCTCTCTAATTCCTCAATTTGTGCAATTTGTCCCTCTCAATACTTCTCTTAGAGTCAAATTCTCCAATATACCTCGGTATGATCTTCGATGCTCCGTACTTTTCTAATCTCAATCACGAACCTCTAATTTATGCTCTTCTAGGTGCAATTTCACCTTAAAGATGTGCATCTTGCAAGAGATAGGAAAAATAGGTAAAATGCACTAATGTCATGATAAAATAGGCATAAATGATGTGAATTGTGTCTTAAACACTCCAAGAATGTGAGCATTTTTGCACACTCATCAAACATCTGAGTAGCACATTAAAAAAGAAAAGATTATAATGGGTGTTCAGATTAACAATAGGAAGGGTAAGGGAAATAAGAATAAGGGTAAGAAGACATAAGCACTTAAACCTGTCGAGAATGCAGACTAGAAGAAGAGGAAACTGCAGGAGTGCTTCCATTATGGGAAACCAGAACATTGGAAGTGAAACTACCAACTATAGTAGGATGAGAATAAGAAGGGAGGAGACACCTCTTCTTTAGGTATTCTTATTATAGATGCTAACATTTATACTCCTACATCATGGTTATTGGATACTAGATGTGCATTTCACATTTGTTCAAATGTACAGGTACTTAGGGGAAGTAGACCGTTAGACAAGCGAGAAATTAATCTCAGAGTCAGAAACAGAGCAAGAGTTGTTGTTGTTTTTGTGGGATCTTGTTATATTTCTTTACCTTCTAGACTTATTTTGGAACTAGAACAAGTTTATTATGTGTGTATCATTTGCAAAATTTGATTTATGTTTCTTGTTTGGAAAAAAAAGGATATTCATTTGCAATAAAGGACACTAGTTGTTCTGTTTATTTGAATGAATTTTTTTACATTAGTGCACACATGAGTCATGGATTATATGTTACGACCTAAACCAAACATACATACATCTATGGTTTTGAGCTGTAACACCCAGAAATCTTATTTAGTTGATTTTGAAAATGTTGTTAGAAACTATTAAAAGGACCATTAAAGTTATAAAAGGAGTTCAAAAGTCCTTTTACAGAATCAAGTTTAAGTGTGTAGAAAAAGTTTGCAAATAAATAAATAGAACAATTATACATGTTTAAACTAACGTAAACCCCAGCTTGTAGCTTGTCCTTCAAGTCTTCTCCTCATGTTGTCATTCATTGATCTTCCATCCCGACCTCCTTTCGAGCTCTCTCAAGTAGCCCGATTCCTTGCAAGTTATATTAAGGGGTATTAGAATATGTTCAACGATGAATAAATCAAGTAGCCCATCACCCTCACTAATTTTCACTTCAATCAATCTAGCTCCTTATCTTATTTTAAATTATTATAACTAATTCATTGGTCAGTCTTTTTTATTTTTGAAGAAATCCCTCTACTTTCCTGAATTTTCCAATTGTAGCCAAATATTTCTAGACTTATACTTTATTTCTATCTTCTTTCACATAATCTCCTTGTTATGACATGACTGGAAAGTCGGGTCATAACATTTCTCCCACTCTTTATGAAAGGACTTCATCCTGGAAGTTTGTTTGAGAACTTTACTCTACAGTAACACTAATTATCCAGTTCTATTACATTTCCTATCTCAGTTCCAGTTACTCCAGTTCTCACAGTTCTAACATTTGTTTATTTTAGTTAACTAGTTGTTAGTTAGACAGTCTTACCAGACTAACACAGAATTAGAAAAATAAAATAAAATAAAGTTTCTGCAAAATAATCTCAAGACAACATTAGATTTCTCAAACTTATCAAAATATAAACATAAATGTTTGATTCAGTTACTGGTTGGGTGTAGGTTCATCCAACCAAGTAATGCCCAAAGAGTGACGCAATCATCAACAGTTTATTCTAGTAGTTAGTGGATCCCCGGGCATCGCAAGATGAACCCCCTCGAGAGGAGCCCACCCTTATCCCTAGTCACCACTAGGGGCCATCTCAACTAGAAGTAGTTGAACTTAGCTCATCTCAACAAAGTTGGAGCTCAAGGTTAGCTAGGATAGCTCACCTTAGCTTATCTCAGCTAGAAGTAGATGAACTTATCTCACCTTAGCTCAAGGTCACCTAAAAGTAGCTTACCTTAGCTCAAATCCAACTAGATGTAGCTGGACATAGCTCAAGTTAGCTCAAGTCATCTCACTCCAGCTCACAGGAGTTGAGAGAACCTTGACTTCAGCTCATTCCAGCTCAAAGTTTCTGGAATGAGCTTAACTTGAGAACACTCTAGCTAAAAGTTGCTAGACACTGCTTAAGTTGAGCTCACTATTGCTAGAAGTAGTTAGACTCAACTTACTCCAACTGAGAGTAGCTAAACTCATCTCTACTCAAGATCACTCTAGCTAGAAGTAGCTAGAGTCACCTCACTCGAGCTAGAAGTAGCGGAACTCAGCTCAAAGTCAGCTCACTGAACCTTGAAGTAGGTAGACTCAGCTCAAAGTCTGCTCACTCCAGCTAGAAGTGGTTGTTGTCAGCTAGTCTTAGCTCATGTTAGCTAGAAGTAGCTAACTCTAGGTCATGTTAGCTAAAACTATCTAACTCCAGCTCAAGTTAGTATAAAGAGGCTAACTTTAGCTCATAGGAGCTGGTTCTGAAGAAGTGAATATAAGCTCATGATGAACTTAGTGTGAACATCCTGGAAGCATAAATCAACAAAGACAAAATAGAATTCATGGATAAAAAGAGAGAGACAAGGGACGAATAAACTCTATACTGAGGCTTTTCAACATATCTCCATAGAATCCATCAATCCACCAAGAAATAAGGGCTCAGAACACTCAAGAAAAATCTCCAAAGGTAGTAAAGTCTACTGTAAATTCATAGTGTAATTAATTGCTACTCAAACTTACCCTAAAATGTCTATAGATAGTCTAACTAATGCCCCTAAAAATGTTGGGCATTAATAATAGTCCAAAAGGGGCAATCTTGGTGTTTAAGGAAAGCTGGAATGGGCTAAACATGTGAAAGCCTGAGGAAAATTTGAGGAAGCGATGACACTTCGCACCGCCATGATGCTGTCAGGATGCTACATAAATGCTCCAGACTAGAGTCTACTGCCTTTATAGGTCACCACCATATGCCACCGCATTGTTATTATCACACGGTGATGACACCACACTGTAGCACCACTCTACGTTCCTCCAACTTATGGCACCCTGTGCAATCAATGTTGTCGCCGCTATGTGGCACCACCTAGTATTGCCACACTTAACTAGCAAAGTCCTTGATCTTTTCTTCATTTGTAATCAACATTCCATAAGTTTCGAGAAATGTCTGCTTATGCTGTAAAGTTCTACAAATCTGGAAAAGATAAGCACCGCGATTAAAATGCACCAAAACACTTATAAAAGACATAAAAGATAACAATTTCCCATGATTAACACCTTTAAAATGTGTGTATATTTGCACACATAACATACCCACAAACTTAAAATGTTGCTAGTCTCTAGCAACCTGAATATCAGTAAAAGATTTAGAATGCAATCTACCCGTGCCCACCTAAGCTCAACTTCTATCCAGAACCACCCTCTAACAAGCATGCATAGAATCTATAAAGTCTTAGAAATTAGGTTTCAATGTAAGAAGTGGAGGGTCACTCCCTGAGTGTTTCACTCTCTGAGAATCGGGTAGTGAATGCGTGCATGGTGATCTTATCTTGTACCCTCAATCCATAAGCTTGCTAAATACCCACAACACCTCTAGTAATTATAGACCTAATTATGTCCAAGAAAGGGTGAATTGGTCTTAAAACAAGTTTAAAATCTTTTAGGTTTGCAACCAAAACCCTAAGATCAACACGTTGATAAATCACAGTTGACTATACTTGCAGCAGCACGATATCAATGCATTGATGGTTAGAATAGATTAGAATGTGTAGAAGAGTGAAGCACATAAAGATTTATAGAGGTTGAGTCAACTTCACCTACTTTCTCTCCTCAAGTCACACTTGAGTATTTCTTCACTAGAATTGAGGCCTGGCACACAGGGCTTATACAGATTGTCTGACATATAGGACTTTTAGCGAGGATACCTGACATAAAGAACTTTATTCCTAATGTCTGACTAACAAGATTTTACCAATTAAATGACTAATAGGACTTTAAAAACTTCCTGGCACACAGGACTTGATTAATGGCTGCCCGACACAAAAGACTTTATTCCAAGGTTACGTGACTAACAGAACTTAGAATGATTAGAGTAGAACTGTTGGAATTCTCTAGCATACTAAAAACTTCATGAGTTGGCATTCCTACTCACTACGACTAATAGTAGTTGTGAGTTCAAGCCAGAAGAAGAAACAATTAGGACACCTTTTATCAAAGTATTGGTATTTTGGTAAAGGTGTACTAATGAGCTTAAAGTAGCTCAAATATGTGAATTGGAA
>JBBYHH010227779.1:0-13235 GCA_038382905.1 Daphne laureola | reverse complement strand
TCTTCTTCTGGCTTGAACTCACAACTACTATTAGTTGTAGTGAGTAGGAATACTAACTCATGAAGTTCTTAGTGCGCTAGAGAATTCCAACAGTATTGAGTTCGCACAATACAAGTTTGAGTATGTGCAACTCAAACGGAAGACATATACCCCAAACTTCATGGACAACACAACAGACTATGGAGTTTTTGCAATGAAGCACAAGAGGATTTGAATTCAACTCTAATCTTGGATCGGTAATACAACTTCCAGTTACACATTTCCAAATATAGTTAATTCACTAGAAATATTATAAAAATAAAAACTTATTATGTCGCAATATGGAAAAATGAAGAATCATCGAGCACAGATTGCTGCAATACTCATCTCTCACCCAGAGAATAAAGAAAGGGAGGTTGTGCTGGCCAAAGAAACTACTTATCAAGACTAGGTTTCAATAGCATTAGAAAATCTATTAGGAAAATATTTAATAGATAGTTTCTGACATTTCTTTGTAAACATTTGTACAAATGTTGCAAATATTGCAAACATTATGGACTTGATTGTGAATGAATGACAGTATGGCCTATAGGTTGCATCTGAGTTGATCTGATGTTGTTTTGTTTTGTTCAGACACATTACTCATATTGTACACCAGTACTACCTAAACTGTCACCTAGTAATAAATATATTGCAAATATATTGATATCAACATCTATGTAATCTGTCCACATAATAAATTCAATAAAATCTTCTTGGACATTAAAGGGTGACATATACCAAAAATTCTAAGATAAACTGTGGTAAAATGTCTATGTATACTGTAAATAAGGTAAACTCAAACTGTCAACTACACAAATCCAAACTGTCAACTTCAAATCTATTGACACCATATGATATTCAAAAACTAAACCATATGACCTCGCCCTCGCCCACGACCTCCAGTCTGCCCCGCACCACGATTAGTCTTCCCACACTTTGATCGGTAAATATTTAAAGAATCAAATTCTTGATTGCCCAACTGAACATCTTCCACAGCACTTGAACTACTTATACTCGATGAAGAACTCCTAGAACCAATTTGAACAGCTTCAAACTTTTCTCCAAAGCTGACAATAAATTCTCCAAGATAGTCCTGCATTGGTCATCTCTCTGACTAGCAAGAACAACATTCAAATAATGGTTCATAATCGAGTTTCGTCAAGCCAAGCATGAGAAAGCATCTTGACACCTATATTTCCCATCTTTATCATACACAAGCCTAGCTTCTTTGGTCCAACGATGAAAAATAGAGTCACGGGGAACCGCTTCAACATTCAAAATATTGAATATCTGGTGTTTATGGAAGCAAATGATACATCTCTCCTGAAAGAACATACAAGAATAGGATACTGAACCAGATGTGATCACATACTTGACCAAAAACTTGTGATGGTCACTCAACCCAGAAGACACTTCATAAGTAAGGAAATCAAGATTCCCTTTAAGCAACCTACACTTTGCAAAAGCATCCTTAACTAATTCATCCTTAAAATCCTCAAGTATCGCTCTAGTGTATATTTTGGAAGCAACAAGCAAAAGTATGGACTCCTTAGTTTTGAGATTTACGACACCAACATTGCAGAAGTCTTCTACAATTCTTTTATTTCTCCATTCATTAACCATCTTCTCAACAGATATAAACACATCATAAATACCCATTTGACTATTAGCCAATGAAGTTAAAATGTTATGTGTGCTTTCACTTCGATGAGATGATCTGATGCCTGAAAAAAATAACAAAAAAGTAATAAGAGTTACAAAACTGTGTACTACAATCAACCAAACTGTAAAGCACATAACAATGAAGTGTAAGGCACAAAAATTGATACCTGCAGAAAAGATATGTTTGTATAAACTGGTGACCACTTGTTCCTCAAACTGTATAAATTACTCGACCAGATATTACTTTCCTGGCCACATGAGGAGATCATCTTCTGCCATTGAAACTCAAAATCCTCTAGTGTCACAAAATAGTACAAACATTTGTAAAACATCTTAGAGAAACCATCTAGGTGCATTAACCCTTTTAAATTCTTTTTCACATTTTCGCAAATGTGCCAAAGACACAACCGATGCTGCACTCCCAAGAACACATTATCAACAGCATGCGCAATTGCCAAATCTTGATTTATCATTAGTTTAAGGTATCTTCGCATTCATGGCACGTAAAAAACACTAGAAACACCAAGCAAAATCTTCTTTCTTCTGTCCAACTAAACATGCAATGGCAAAGACCAGATTTTGTTTATGGTTATATATACCAATAAAAGGAGCACATAACATGTTGTACTTATTGGTGCGAAAAGTAGTATAAAAAACTACTACATCACAAAAAACTACATAATCAGACGTCATCACCTCATCACACCAAACAAAACTGCTCATTCAGCTTTCCTCATCAACCAATATCTATAAAAAAAAAGTTATGCTCATTCTCAAGTCTCTCCCTAAAAGTTTGCAATATAAGCATCGCGTATCCACATTCCAAAGTGGCCTCTTTCTCTGCAGTGGCATGGTTGTAAACCATCCTCCTCGTAAGATCAAGAGCTTCAATTCCACCAAAACTATTGCCTAATATCCTCATAGCCTCAGATGTTATAACTCTAGAGCGCATCGAATCAAATATGGCTTCAAACAGTTCCTTATTAACATATTTCCCACTAAGCAAGAGGAATCATTGCTCAAGATCAACAAAATGGTGAGAATGCTCAGGTGTATGAGTAACAACAATCCAACAATTATTAGACACTAATTTAGAGCAGATCATTGCTAAACAGTTGGACTTCTTATCAACACGACGTCATTCCATCACTTCATTAGAAACAGAAAAATCATTTATATCACTCCCTCTAACTTTCCGACTACTAACCCCAACATAAGAACACTTAAACTCCTTATGATATACTGTATCACCAATTTTGCTCTTCCTGTTTCTATTACAAAAAATCTTATAACCTTTGGAAATAGAGTAATCACTGAAGAATTTATGCGCACTAGCAAGAGATTCAAACATAGCTCCAAGCCAACAGATATCATCACAATCACCACTAGTAGACTGTCTACCCTCTACATGAAAAATTTCAACCTAAAGTCACAAAAATGTCTACCACAAATACAAAAAAAAAATACAAAAATTATCACAAATACCAACAGTAAATTGTATACTCTCTACATGCATACTGTCAACTGAAAGACACGCTAGTGTCAACCATAACTATTAAACAAAGAAACTGAATACGGAACATCCTAAACAAAATAGCAGACAACCAAAAATATAAAGCAAATAAAATACATAAAACAATACTAACCTGGAAGAGACATAGATTGATGTTGAGAAGACATTTCAATAGACAGAACTGCCAACAAAAATAAAGATCATAAATAGAACCACAAGTAAATGTGAGGAAAAAGCTTAATAAACAAATCAAAAGAATGAAAAAGAATAATAACCTGGAACAACAACTGAATGGTCATGAACAGAGACAATAGTAGAGGATACTGTACTATGTTCTGTTAAAAATGTGTCCGTAGATGATACTGTCAATACAAAAAGATCTAAATATCTGCTAGACAATGCAATGTTGTCTCAAAGGTTCAAAACCAAAAACTAAAATCAACTTGAAAAGTAGAATTAACCTGAGACAGATGATACTGTTATATAATCTTCAAAAGAAGACTCAACAGATGGTATTCTCAATCATACAACTATCAGTGCCTGATAAAAAGTACAATACCGTCTGACAAGGATAACACAACACTAAAAAAAACTGAAAATGAAGACAACTAACCTTAAAAGGAAGATATTGTAGCATGAACTTCCTTAGATGACTGAATAGATGGTATTCTCAACAACATAAGTTTTAGGGTCTACTAAATAGTAAAATAACCACTGAGCAAAGTGAAAAAGAGGAACACAAATTTCTACCTGAAACAGAGGTAGAAAATTGCTCAGCGTATCTCTCATCTAAACAAGTTGTAAAGGAAAGTAATTGAAACCGTAAAATAGAAAACAAGATAACATATAGAACAAGTAATTACAAACATCAAATAAAAAACACTTGGGACAATAGGAGTCTGATGAACATTCAATTGACCAGCGGAACTTTCAAGTTCCTGAGAGAACGTGAAGAAGAAATTTGATCCATCCTCTAAAGTGCCACCAGAAACACCAGGAGAGAATCAAACTAGAGGAGACAAATGACGTGAAGAACTTGGCGTAGAATTGAAATCAAAATTCATAGAAAAAGCTGCAAAAATGAAAGGAAATGAATCGAAATTTCAATTAAATAGAAATCGAGCTAAATTGCAGATGATAATCGACTCCAAGCTGAGATCGACAAAGAACAAAGAATTACAGATCAACAACGAAGGAGAAGGAGAGGGAGCGAAACGAAGATGAAATCTACATCAAGTTGCAAAATCAAACAGACTCGCAGAGATCGCAAGAACAATTGAGAAAAAAAAGCTGAGAGATCGCACAACGGAGAAAGAAGAAAGAAGAACAACACTGAATTCAAGTCTGCTACAATTGTGAAAAAATTGAGAGAAAAATAGTATTTAAGGAGAGGTATTTACGACATTATAAGTAGGTGAGATTACACATATGTGGTAATTAATCTTGGTAGGATAGGTGGAATGAGTGAGAAGCAAGCGGGGAAATTGGGAGTACTAATAAATAAGTAAGAGACCGAAAAAAGGGTAATTATTAAAGACCCCATGAGGTTTCACATAATTTTTACTTTATTCCTAATATTTTTGAAATTCATTGAAAACCCCCTTAAGATTTGACATAATATACAGTATCCCCCTGAATCCTAACATTATTAAAAAAATCTGTTTGCTTATAGATTTAAATACAAAAATTAGACCTTAAGTTTTTAATCTTATCAATTCTAGCCTAAAAGTTTTACTTCATCACACTTTCACCCTTATCCATCTCCCCGTAATCCTCTCTGTAAATAGCTTTCAGAGCCATAGGCAAACAATTTCAAAATCCTATTGCAAAAGCAATTTCCCTCACTTGCTCAAATTTGTTCATTTCCTCACAACAATGATCCAAGAACCGAACACTCCAAATTCAGTTTCAGAACAACAAAAAATTGACACTGGCAGGTTGGGCAATGGCCAACCGCAGAAAGAACAGAGAAGAAAGATTGGGCAAAGTCCCCTATGAATGAAGCATCCGAACCCAAAAAATTCGAAGGTATTATTTGCAAATGAACAGACCCTTCTGGAAGACCCACTTGCATAACTCAATCTGGTCATTAGTCCCCAAATTTTGACACCAGACAAAGAGATGGAGAGCAGGAGAGGAGGCACGGGATCGCAAAGGCATTAGCCACGGTTTGGGCACTACCCCTACATGAATCTTTTCTTTAAATTTTTTTTTTTTGAACTTTGTTAATATGTTAACTAAGTATGCGACTTTATTTCCACAATTGTTAGGGTTTTGTATGTTCATTTTCTATATTAATTAATGAAAAAATCCTATGCTTTTCTACATAATTAATTAACCACCTCTGTTTCTGGAAATTAGGCATGGAGATGCAGAGGACATGGGGACAAAGGTCACTGAACCAGAGCAATATAAAAGAGCTGGAAGGAGGGAGGGTTTTTGTAGGTGCATAACAATTTGCTTGATAAGGAGACAAGGAATAATCAAACTCATTAAGGCCACCGAACATGGTTTTGGGTTGGAAATTAATTCAAGCATTTGTTATGAACTATGACAAACTATGAGTGGGAGCATTGGAGGCAGGGACGAGAGGTAAATTTGAACACTTGAACATGTTTGGTTATAATTCTTAGAGTTAGAAAACTTAAGGGTTAAATTAGAGAATTATTCCAAAAAAATTAACAGTCAATGCACTAAATTAACGGTCAAAGGGAGTCTTTGTAGGTTTTACGTTACCTCATATAGGTTTTCAATGAATTTCAGAAATACGATGGACAAAATAAAGATTATGTCAAACCTCATGGAGGTCTTTGATAATTACCCAAAACAATGAAAGAATAATTTAGGAAAACAAAACCATCTCCCCCTAAAAAAAGCACTATAATACAGGGAAAAAACGGCGTTATAAACCGGACCGGAGTTTGAACCGTGAAGCTAGTGGTTTAAAGTTCAATCGGTCGGATCGGTTGAACCAGTGGTTGAACCAGTGGTTGAACCGTACATTTTTATAAAATAATAATAAATTACTTTATTTTATAGAGCTAGAATAAAATGATTTATATACAATATAGTAATGATATTTTTAAGAATTAATAAGGATTATTATTTTTTATTTGAAAGATGAAGGATTGTGAACAATAATCATAAGAATATAAGGGTTTATTTGTACAAACAATAAAAATTTTGTGATTAAATTTGTACATTCTATTTTTCTTCTTTTACTTTTCTTTATCTCTTCCCTTCTCTATTTCATTTATTTCTTTTTTTTCATTCCGGTGGAATCCATAAATGTAGATCTGAGTTTTTATTTATTTATTTTTCATCAGTTCTGAATGTTTTTTGTAAAAAATAAATAAATTATAGAACCGCCGGTTCAACGATTCACGGTTTGAGCGGTTCTTTCCGGTTTTGACCAGTTCTTGACCAACATCCTGTAAAACCGATAACCGGACCGGACAGATGACCGGTTCATGGTTCGACCGGTCCAACCGGCCGGTCTGCTCCGGTTTTTTTAACCATGGTTTGGTCAGAGGCTTGTGAGCTGAGTTTTTAGGAATTGAAGAAGCTGTTGACCAACGTACCAATTCTGACCTTGCCAGATTCGAGGCAACCGTACGTGATCTACACCGATGCCTCTAGAATGGGTATGGAATGTGTGTTGATGCAGGGACATCATGTTATTGCTTATGGGTCAAGACAGTTACGGTGGCATGAGCAAAACTATCCGACACATGATCTAGAATTGTCCATGGTCATCTACACTTTGAAGCAGTGGAGACACTATTTGCTAGGCAGCAAGTTTCAAATTTTCACCGATCACAAGAGCTTGAAGTATCTGTTCACTCATAAAGAGCTAAACATGAGGCAACGCAGGTGGCTCAAGTACATGAAGGATTACGACTGTAGTATCAAGTACATCATAGTGAAATGGAATACAGTGGCAGATACTTTAAGTAGGAAGTACACAGGATTGGTTAAGGGTGGAGATTCAGGGAACCAGGATGAGGGGTCAGATTTGAGATGTCTGTGGCACAGGAGGCACCTTTGGGAGCAAACATAGATCTGTACTTTGACCATCCAATCTGAGTGGTTGTCTAGAGTACGTGAGTCACAGAACAAAGATCCTGGTTTGAGAAAGCTTTCCGAAGAGGATAGTGGAACGTTGCACCCGTCCTATGAGTACAGGCAATGGTTGATGTACTTCAATGGGCGTCTATAGATACCGAATGATTTGGCACTCCGGGATAAGATGTTGGAAGAGACACATTTAAGAAGGTTGAGTATCCATCCACGTATTGAGAATATGTATCACCATCTGTGTTCTCACTTTTGGTGGCCCAGTATGTGGAGACATATTGCCACATACGTTGCTAAGTGTGCCACTTTCCAATGAGTGAAGGTGGAGCATCAGAAACCAGCTGGGACTTTACAGACTTTACCCATCCCTATCAGGAAGTGGGGTAACATCACCATGAAGTTTCTGACAGGTCTGCCTCCGACTCGGTCACACCACGATGCCCTATGGGTGATAGTTGGCCGTTTAACAAAGTTTGCACACTTTCTGTCGATCCAAGTGACGGATCCGTTGGAGAAGCTTGCCCGTCTGTATATTCAGAAGATCGTGCGGTTACATGGATTTCTAGACTGTATTGTATCTGATAGGGATCCATGATTCACCGCACGATTCTGGGGAGCCTTTCACAAGGCACTGGGCATGCAACTCCATCTGAGCACAACTTATCATCCCCAGACCGACAGACAGTTGAAAAGGTTGATTCAGATTGTAAAGGATATGCTACGGAGCTGTGCATTGGAATTCAGGGGTGACTGGGACCAACACCTGCCGTTAGTTGAATTCTCCTACAACAACAGCTATCAGAGTACTATCGGTATGGTACCTTATGAGGCACTATATCGGCAGAGGTGTATGACATCTCATTGTTGGTCTGAATCATCTTATAGAATTGAGTTGGGCCCCGAAGTCATCGAGGAGACCACCGAGAAGATCAAGAAGATTAGGCACTATTGAAGACCACGAACGATCGTACCACCTCTTATGTGAACAAGCGGCGCAAGGATTTAGAATTTAAGGTTGAAGACAAAGTTTGGCTCAAGGTTGCACTGATCAGAGGGACCTTCAGATTTGACAGGCGGGGCAAGTTAGCCCTGAGGTATATCGGCCCTTATAAGATTTTAGAACACATTGGCAAGGTTGCCTACAGGTTAGCTTTGCCTTTGTGTATGTCTGTGGTGCACAACGTCTTTCATGTCAGTATCCTCAAGAAGTGCATTCTTGATCCGATTCAGACTATTCCCGTGGAAGAGGTTTAGTTGGAGCCAAACTTCTCTTACTAGGAGGTACTTATCGCCTTTTTTGCTAGAGACACTCAGAAACTCCGTAATAACTTGATCCCGATGGTTAAAGTTCAGTGGTCACATTATTTAGATCGGGAGGTAACTTGAGAGACCGAGAAGGACTTGATGGAGAGATACCCCGATGATTTTCAGCGTTTCAAGGCACTCTTGGAGGACTAAGAGTTCTAAGGGGGGGGAGAATATTACAGTCACTGCAGGATTTCACATTTTGGTATTGGTACGTGAGTCCCGGGCCATTTTGCCAAATTTCAGTTTCGGGGGTAAAATGGTCATTTTAGAAAATTGGAGGAAAGTGGATATTAAAATTAAAGAATGAAGATGGCGCAAAATTGGGAAGAAAAAGGGGATATTATTGTTAAGGTATGATATTACTTATTATTTCATGATATGAGAATATTAAGTCATGAAAAGAAACTAAGTGAATTACACTTGTCAAAAAAAGTGTGGTGAAGGGTAAATATCCTAGTATTTAATTGTGGTGGTAATTATTTATGCAGTGAAAAGGAGGGATTTTGTTTATGAATGGGTAAATTAAAAATAAAATAAAAGAGGTGTGGTAGTATGATAAAAGGATAATTAGAAAAGAAAAGAGAGAGAAAATCCTTTTATTTGCAAAAGTTCTTCCTCTTTCTGTCCCTTATATCTTTAAATTCTTCATATTTTTCTCCAAGGGATTTTTCTTCGATTCTTCACCAAATCTTCAAGATTTTTTAAGGAATTAGCAAGGTAAGCTTACTTTCATGGAAGATTCATGGTGGAATTAAGTTTGAAAGGTGTTTAAGCTCCTTTCTTCTCTTCCTCCCTAGGGCTGAAATTGGGGATTCATTGTGGGTGAATTTTCTTCATCAATTTCTTCAATATTTGCTTAACGTAAGCTTGAATCTAAGTTATTTAGAAGTGGTATTAAGCTCACCAACTATACTTCCTGATGTTGTCCGAATTCCATGAACTGGTTGAGCTAGGGTTTTTGGTTCGTGATCAATGTTTGGATTGAAATGAAAGTGAGTTTCTAAAGTGTTGTTTGAATGGTTAATAACACATTTCTTGGTTAGATTTCTGCTTGATTCATCAAGGTTGGTCAAAATGTATTTGGGCCAAAATTTAGGGGTGATGAATTAAAGTGGTATTCTTTGATGAATTGTGCATTGGATGTGGATTAAAGTGTTTTTGAGCTTCTAAATTATTGTTGGATTGTTCAAGAAAATCACACTTGGTTTGTTCTCCCTAGTGTATCCGAATTGAGGGTATGGTAAAAGGGTTTAGTGTTGGTTGATTGATGATGACAAATGAGGTGAAATTGAGCCTATTTGATGATAAATGGATATGTGGTAACATTTTACTTGGTTGGCCTTGTTTTTCTTAGTTTGGTGAAATTGATGAATATGAAGTAGAAGTTCATTTTTTGTTGAATGTTGAACATTGGATTGAGTATTCAATGCCTTTTGTTGTGTGGTTTCTTAGTGTCACTTTTGGTTCCCGGGCATTAGGAGAAAACAACCAAAATTCTGCCAGATTTCAGTGGAAAGTGAGATTACCTCGGGTTGCTATTAGAAGTTTTAGATTTATCAGGTAAGTGTTCAACTCTCTTTATATAAATTTTGGGATGCTTTCATGCATATCGAGTTAGTTGAAGCTAGTCTCGGGCTGAGGGTGGGGCCCGGTGACCCCCGGGCTAGTTACATGGTAAGGTTAATGGTATGCATGTTTCAAGCTCGAGACATACAACTCCCAGATTGTGAAATTTTGTGATCAATTGTGATCAAATTGGTCCATTTTTATGATGATGAAGTTCATTGATCACTGGGTGATCAATTCTGTGAATCTGATGCGAATAGATCAATTTATGATCAATTCAGTGGTTACGACGGTTTTGGGGAACCTAGGCCCCTTGCTAGTACCATGCATCTATTTTGTGTGAAACCCATGTGTTTTTGTGGGCTTTGGCCACTGGGGGCCGTCATATGTGTTTCCGTCTGACGGAACGATGAAGTTATGTGCATTTTGCATTTCATGATTCATGTGATACTTAAGTTGTATGAACTATTTAGTATATTGCATACTGCGCATGCTAACCTTTTTATGCAGGTCTGCTCTTAAAACTATTACCCTCACCTAAGCCATTATTGATTTCCTCTCGAGGACCCATTCCCCTTATGATTATCTTTTTCAGGTGCTTCTGATACACAACCCATGGAGCAGCTCCGTCTGGTTATTCTGTGATTTTGTACAAGAGGTACATATAGCTCCTAGATGTGTTTTCTATTTATGTGACGGGGGTGACCTCGATTGAGTCTGTGATTTGGCATTTGAGTACTTTGGATGAGTACATATTATTAGAGACCAACCCAGGACATTGGTAATTGTTTCAAATATTTTATTCGAGTGTCGGATTCTGTTAGTACCAGGATTCTGTTTTAAACGTACGAAGCACATTTCCTTTTAAGTATCATGTCCCGGGACTTTATTTGAGACTCATTTCTACGGGATCTCATATTTTGGCATTGGTACGTGAATCCCGGGCCATTTTTACCAAAATTCACTTTGGAGAGCAAAATGATCATTTTAAAAAATTGGAAAACATTGGAATTACGTTGGACATATATTGGCGCCAGTTTAAAGGAGAAATAGGGATGATTTAATTATGTTATGATATGGAATTAAAAGAGTGGGAAAAGGGAAGAGGAAGAATAAAACAATGGTGAATGGAAGGCACTTGTCAAAAAAGTGTGGTGAGGAATTATTATATCTTAAATGATATGTGGTAGGAGATAATTAGTGGAGAGAAAAGGAGGGATATTTGTTTTTGATATGGTTATTTAAAATAGGAAGTAAAAGTGAGGTAGTAAGAAAGAAAAAGAAGAGATATTTTATTTAAGGATAAAGATATGAAATAGAAAGAAAGTAGAAAGAGAATTTTTTTTCATCTTCTTCTTTCTTTCTCCTCCATGGCTTCCGTAAATATGAAGCACTCTTAGGCAAGGAAGGGCTTCATCAAATTCTTCCATTTTGCAAGAGGAAATGCATGATTCATGGCTAAAGTATTGTGGTAAGAAGCTTTCCTCTTTGTGTTCTTCAGTTCAAGCTCTATTTTGAGCAATTTAGTGAGCTAGGGCTTGGAGCCCATTCTTGAATCATGAAGATTAGTATGAAATTGAGATGTCAAAGTGTTGTATGTAAGCTTACCAACACTTTTTGTGCTTGGACTTCATCTTTTCTTCCTCCCTTAGTGCGCCAAATTTATCATGTATGATTTAGGGATTTTTGTGATTTTATTGATTGATGAAGATGAGAGAAAATTATGGTTCTAAAGTGTTTTAAGGATGGTTAGTAACACAATTCATGCTTGGATGTATCTTGAAAAATTCCCTCGTTGGTATGTACATGAATGGCTGAAATTTTGGGGAAATTCTTAACGATGTGATTTTTGTTGAATTAAGGGATTATGATGAATTTGTGATGGATTTGAGGTTCTAAATTAATATGAGGAAGATTGGATTACTCACCTTTGAAATTTTTTGGGTGATGGCCGAATTTGAGGTGGAATTTTTAAGAAATGTGTTCTTGGTGAAATTGTGGATATGTGTTGATTTGATGATGGAATTGAACTTCTAAATTGATGGGAGGATGATTGGATCACCCTCCTTTGAAAATTCATGTGTTGGCCGAATTGTTGGGAGATAATTCAAAGTTGGTGATTTTTGTGAAATGTTGGATTTAAGTTGAATTAGGAATGAAATGAAGTTCCTAAATTATTGTATGAAATTTTTGGTAAAATTCATGGTTGGCTTGAATTTTACTTGGTTGGCCGAAAATGGAGTATGATGTTGGAATTTTGTGTTGGATGAAGGTGGATAATTTCTGGGATTGAAATTGAGCTTCTTGTGTGTTATGGATGCTTGATAGCATTTTGCTTGGTTGGTATTCTTTTTTGATGAAATGGCCGATTTGATAAAGCTTGAGAAAAGCTTCTTTGTGTATCTGATTTTGATCAGTGATTTGAGGATTGTGTTCCTTATTGTTGTGTGTTTGTTCAGCTTCATTTTCTGTGTTTGGGCTATGCGGGAATACAACCGCGATGCTGCCAGATTTTTGGGTCGACGTGGTTGCCTCGGGAAAGTACAAAAATTATGTTGTTTGTCAGGTTTCAACTCTCTTAAAATGCATTCTGGGATTCTTTTATCCATATTAGGTTAGTTGGGGCTACTCGAGGGTCGAGGGTGGGGCCCGGTGACTCCCGAGGCTAGTTACATGGTAAGGTTAATGGTATGCATGTTTCAAGTTCGGGAGATCCAATCTTGCGATTGTGTGGGAGAACCAACCGGGCGGTTGTGATTGTGCATTGGTCAATGGTTGACCTTATGAAAGTTATAGGGTAACCTAGGCCCCTCACTGGTACCATGCGTTCTGACCCCGTCTGTGTGTGTGGGCTTTAGAAGCCGTTGGGGGCTGTCATTCTGTGTGTATGCTACCATCCTTCGGGACATGTGTGTAATATCGTCTGATGGGACGTCTGTATTGCATATCATGTCATTTTGCATATCATTATCCATGTGATATTTAGGTTGTATATATTGTTAGAACATGGAATACTAACCCTCTTATGCAGGTGGCTCTTTAAAACCATTACCCTTACCTAAGCCCTTACTGAGTTCCTCTCGAGGAC
>JBBYHH010227669.1:0-13237 GCA_038382905.1 Daphne laureola | reverse complement strand
CCGACTCCGATTTCTGCGCCCCCGTCGACACCTCTCTTTTTCCGTTCATGGACCGACGCGCCCACCACGCCATTTTGCTCGTCGGCGCTACCATATGGAGGGGGTCCCTATACTGCTTTGGTCCATCGATGGGGGATGACCTGTTTGGGTCGAACGGTAATGGTCTTTCCGCCGGACACGCTCCCGTTGATAAACTGAAACTTTGTTTCACTTCATATCATTTGGGTGAGATTGTTTCGAACTAGAGTAGGGGTGAAAGATCAATTAGAGATGGCTCTCAACTTTGCGCGTTTGCAGGAGGAGTTGGTACTTTTTTGTCAAAGGTTGGCGGGGTAGGGGGTTTTCCTGCCCTGCCTGGAGCAGTGATGCCTAGGACCAGGTGGAGAGTTGACTCCGAACCAATCTTCTCATCATCTCATTGCGGATTTAGGTTCTTATTTTCTTTATTAGCTAGACTTTTTCGTTTTCTCGTTTTGAGTTCTTTATTTCTGGATTGGATTGGCACTTGTATTTGTGTGTGAGTTTGTTTTCTCTGGGTAGGTGCATCTTCCTATTTGCGCACCTTGGCAAGATGGCGCTTAACTCATGTGCAGCTAATTTGGTGCATCTTGTTCGGCATCGAGAATCTCTATACCCTTGTTATGATAACTTCGGTTGCTTTTAAGCCTTCTGGATTTGCGTATGGGGTGCTGCCTGCTTTGGGGACGCGCTTTTCCACGGATTACGGGTTGCTGGTTCTTGTCCTTAGATATTTGTTTGCTCTATATAGTATTTATTTCGAGTCTGTGTTATTATCGGTTCTTTTCCTTTAGTCTTAATATTTCTCTAGAGTTTTGGTGTTTAGTTTCTTCACGGTTCAGCTCTGTGAACATTATACCGGCTTGATATTTGGGTGTTGTTTTTTCTGATTATTAATATAATCGATCATTTCCTAAAAAAAAAAAACAAAATGAGCAAAGTGAAACGATTAACAAAGTTTTTGGGGTATTAGGCCTAAGTAAGTAAATACGCGCGAGATTTCCTGGTCAAGGAGCCGATAAGAAGCCATTCAAATTCCGACGAGAAACTGTTTGAAAATGAAGGTGGAACTTTATTTTTGTCTTCCTTTTCTTCCTTGTTAGATCTAATTCTGATTCCGAAAACAAAGCACGCCTTTCTCGCACGTGCCCAACAAACATACAAACCTCCAACTCCCATTTCTCTCTTAATTCTTCCTTTTTTTCTCATCACAATCCAATTAATCCTCTTTTCTTAATTACCTGGAATTTCTTCAGATTCAAAGAATATTGTTGTATCAATTAAGAAAAAAACATGAGCAATACCATTGGCGGTGGTTTCATGATTCAACACAGTTTGCTTCGTCCAACCAAACTCCACCAGGCTACCACCACCGCATATTTTCCGGCAAACCGAGTAACTTGTAAGACACGTAACAACTTGGTAAATTGGAGACCTAGAAAACTTACAACGGGAACTCCAAAGCTGCTCAACTTTCTTCCCCGAACTGCCTTTACTTCTAATTTAACTGCTAAGGTAATTAATCTATATTAAACTTGAATTCTTTATTCCCTTTCTCGTTTTGTTCTTGTTGCTGTATACTTGCTAACAGTTTCATCATGATACCAGCTTCAAAATAACTACAGCCTTGAAGGGGATATTCAATTACAGGTGCTAATTAATTATTAACCTGAAACTTGTATGCAAAAGCTTGTTTTTTTTTTTTTAATCTTCACCTTGTCATGATATTTGCAGGTTGATGTTTCTTCTGTATCAGAGAACATGACCAAGTTGAAATTTCAAATTCCTAACAGCCGTGACTCCTTGTTTCTACACTGGGGCGGGATACCTGACAGTAAGCGGTAAGCTATGCCCTACTTATGGTTTCGTTTCTTCCATCACAAGTCTGACTATTTACCACAATGTGCATCCTTTTGTCTCCATATTTATTTCTACATTGCATCAGTGAATGGATACTTCCTTCTCGTCGCCCCAACGGGTCCATAATCTACGAGAACTCGGCCCTTAGAACACCATTTATCAAGGTTGGTGCCAAAAAGTTTCATAGACAAGTACGTGGCTAGTGTCACTGCAACCATTTTTGTTGACATATCTTGCATATCTTTGCAGTCTGGTTCCAATTCTTATCTAGAGCTAGAGATCGAAGACCCCGCAATAAAAGGAGTGGAGTTTCTTATCTTTGATGAAGCCCAGAATAGATGGTGAGTTTGTGCCAATCATGAATTGGTCGTGTTGAGTGTAAACTTTGACTGTTGCTTCTATTTTGAACTTTCTACAACTTGCAGGCTGAAGAGCAATGGTGAGAACATCTACATTGGCTTACCAATGAAAGATAACCAAGGAGGCCAGAAAGACCAACATCACAACAGCAATTATTCAGGTGGTGAAAGGATTCAGCGCAAGCAGAGAGATCGAAAGCAGCTTATCAACGAACATGGAGCTAAAACGGTCCAGGGAAGTACATCAACCGAACCAAAACCCTTGACATCAGTTCAAATCTTCGCCAAGGAAATAGAAGAACAAGATAGTGACTCCATTCAGTCAAAGAAAATGTATAAAGTTTCTGATAAGGATATTATGGTGAGATGTTTTTTTAATACTTTGGCGCAATTTACTCCTTAATTTTGGAATCCAGGACTTGGAGAGTTGACTGTAAACCATTCAGGTGCTTGTGATGAAACATTCTAAGAAGACAAAGATTTGTATAGCAACAGACTTTGAGCAATCACTGACCCTTCACTGGGCCCTATCGAAAAACCCTGGTGAATGGCTGGTAGGATTTGTAAACTTTGAGCAATCATTCTGTTTAATTTTATTTCTCATTTGCTTGTAAATTCTTGTCATTTATGTTTGTGGACAATTGTAAAATTTTGACAGCAACCCCCAGAAGATATACTTCCCTCAGATTCTGTTTCTCTTGAAGGGGCTGTTGAAACCCAATTCACAAAAATCTCCTCTTTGGATCTTCCAAAACAGGTTTGTATTGTAATTTGATATTTCTATTCTACTTTAGAGTATAATGTCAGATTTGAAACATAGATCTGAAAAGAAGGCATGATATCTCATCCTTCTTTCAGGTGAAATACATTGAGATAGAGGTGGAGGATGGAAGTTTCTTAGGGATGCCATTTGTTCTTGTGTCTGAAGGGAACTGGGTTAAAAATCAAGGGTCCAACTTCTATGTTGAGCTTGTCCAGAAAACTAAGAAGATCCAGAAGGTTTTTTCTTCTGTTATACTCAAATAAAATCCCTCCCCTTCAGTTTTTTTCTTGGTGGCTTTTCTGAGAATATTTTTGTTTTGGTGATGTTCATATGTGGGTTTTCTCCATTTCCTTTACTTAAGAATGTTGGTAATGGGGAAGGCACAGCGAAAGCTTTGTTGGAAAGAATAGCTGAGTTGGAGAGTGAGGCACAGAAGTCTTTTATGCATCGGTTAGTACACCTCCATGATTTGCTTTTATTAACTTTATGTATATAACACACATATTTTCTACTCAACGCTAAATGTATTGACTCTTTAGCGGATACAAACTTGCGGTATAAGTTATCGCTTTAGAGTTGTCCCCCATAATCCAATTAGCTAGAAAAATGAAATGCCAAGTGAAAGACCCAATCTGTTTTGAAGGTTCAATATTGCAGCAGACTTGTTAGAAGAAGCGAAGAGGGCCGGAGACTTAGGGCTAGCAGGAATCCTAGTCTGGTTTAGGTTCATGGCCACAAGGCATCTCATATGGAACAAGAACTATAATGTGAAACCGCGGTATAGATCCTCAACCTCCATTGTTTCTTCTCTATAGTGTTGTGCACATGTACCTTACATTCTGTGGTTTAATGCAGTGAGATTAGTCAAGCCCAAGATAGACTTACAGAATCACTCAAGAATACTTACAAAAATCATCCAGAGTACAGAGAGTTTTCACGGATGATTTTGTCTACTATGGGTCGTGGAGGTGAAGGCGAAGTAGGGCAACGGATTCGTGATGAAATCCTAGTTATACAGGTTAATGTCATACTTAATGGAGTATTGAATTTTTTTTCCCATTACACTCCATTATTATGAATGTTATGTTAACATGCAACTGTTCATCTATTTTAGAGAAACAATAATTGCATGGGAGGCATGATGGAGGAATGGCATCAGAAATTACACAATGACACTAGTCCAGATGATGTTGTGATTTGTCAGGTATCAGATGTCAAATATTTGCAATGCATGCCACTGGTTTAATTTCTGAAAGTTACTAATCCCTTTAACAAACATGAAATTTGCAGGCAGTGATGGATTATATCAAAAGTGATTTTGACATGGGTACCTATTGGAAGACCTTGAATCAGAATGGGATAACAAAAGAAACGCTTGCGGGTTATGATCACTCAATCCGTAATGAGCCAAGTTTGAGGAGGGAACAAAAGGATGGACTTCTCAGGGATCTGGGAAATTACATGAGAACTTTAAAGGTTTGTTGTAACTTCATATTAAATGTACTATTATAATGTCATCTCATTTGGTTTGTGTTTCATATGCAGGCTGTTCATTCTGGCGCAGATCTCGAGTCTGCTATTGCTAATTGCTTGGGTTATGCAGCCCAGGTGAAATTTTTGGAATTTTAGTAGCTGTAATCTTGTTTTTTCTCTCAAAATCTTAAATGATTTCTTTCTTCCTTCCTTTTTTAGGGTGAGGGTTTCATGGTTGGAGTGCAGATAAATCCTGTGCCTGGCTTACCACATGGATTTCATGTAAACTTCAATTTCCAATAACTTGTCAGCATCAATACCAGATAAGACAACACATGCTTTACTTAATTAGTCTTTTGTCATGTCTGTGTAACAGGATTTGCTCAAATTTGTTCTCAAACATGTAGAAGATAGAGGTGTTGAACCTTTAATTGAGGTAGCTAATATACTACAATGGCTTTCGGATTCTTGTCTGCTTAAAAACCTTAAAAGCACCTTTCTGTTTTTTCACAGGGATTAGTAGAGGCTCGTCATGAGCTTCGACCGTTGTTGTTAAAGGGTAGTGATCGTTTGAAAGATCTGATGTTTTTGGATATTGCATTGGACTCAACAGTGAGGACAGCAGCAGAAAGAGCAGGCAGTGAACTCAACAGCGCTACACCTGATGTGAGTGAGAAGTGTTACTTAATACGCTTATAGAATATTGACCTCACTGTATCTTAATTTTCGTGCTTGTTGCAGAAGATAATGTATTTCATTAGTTTGGTTTTGGAGAACTTAGCTCTGTCATCACATGATAATGAAGACCTTATCTACTGCCTCAAGGTAAACCTATTGCCTTCTGTTACCTTAACTTGAGTTTTAAGACGAACATAGGTAACGTTTAACAACATTTAGGACTTAATTGGTAACATATAGAGTATTAGGACTGAGTTGGTAAAGTGGTGAAAGATTTAGGATCATTCGTGGCCTTATCCCGTAAAACATTTCTACTTATTTGGTGGGTTTTATAAAGCGAGGCCCGAATTCGCGATTTTTTGTTGGGCTCAGCTTTCAAAAGTCGAGCCCAAACAGCCCAATATCATATCATCAAAGAAAGCTACTGAAGTTTGATGAATACGGTTCAGAGGTTTCATAGATTTCCATGGAAGAGACAACCCTGCACCAATGCAGAAGTACGACTACGAGTCCCTTCGGAATAAGTTTAAGCGTGCTTCGTTATCACAAAATGTTAGCTATTGTTTCAACACTTTGTTCTCTCAGTTTTTCATTCACCTTGACAAATCATCATGGAGGTACGGAACTAACCTCCAAGTGAATTCTACAGTCTAGCAATGTAGATTGAAATTCTTTCTTTTCTTTTTGAATTGGTAGAGTAGCAAAAGCTTTAGTTGATAGATGTTCGACTACGTCTGGTTTATTTGAGTAGCCACAGTTTTTGGTAAGCATTTCTGAATGTTGCTGCAATTGATGTGAGCAGGGATGGGACACTGCTTTAGGTATGTGCAGGGGGAAGAGCCAGGAATGGGCTCTATATGCCAAGTCAGTTCTCGATAGGACTCGCCTTGCTCTTACTACCAAAGCTGAAACGTATCACACATTGTTGCAACCATCAGCTGAGTACCTCGGATCACTGCTTGGAGTAGATGAGTGGGCTGTAAGCTGTTAACTCAACACATTACATCATGTTTCAACATTTGAATTTTGTCTTCTTGTTACTAGATTTGATATGTGATATTTGATTCTTTCTTTTTTTTTTCAGATAACCATATTCACTGAAGAAGTCATCCGTGCTGGATCGGCTGCCACATTGTCCACCCTAATCAATCGCCTTGATCCTACTCTTCGAAAGACAGCCAATTTAGGGAGGTCGGTGAACTTTTTCTATGGATAATTTTTGGCGGTATCAACTCTTTTACAATGGCATTGGGTTAATATCTATGTATTATGTTATATAACTGCTATTATAACTGGCAGCAAAAGGGATATTCTAATGTGACCTCTACTTCACTGAATCAGTTGGCAGGTTATCAGCCCTGTTGAAGTAGTTGGATATGTAAGCGTTGTAGAAAAGCTGTTAGATGTGCAAAATGAGTCCTACAAACGGCCCACAATCTTAGTGGCCAAACGAGTGAAAGGAGAGGAAGAAATTCCTGATGGTGCAGTTGCCGTCTTAACTCCTGATATGCCAGATGTTCTATCACATGTTTCTGTGAGAGCAAGAAATTGCAAGGTCAATGTTTGGTGGATTAGCTTTCTCCTTTAATTGATTTTTGGTTCAACTGACAGGAAGCCGTTTCGCATGCAGGTTTGCTTTGCGACATGCTTTGATCCCGATATTATGGCTGATCTACAATCGAATGAGGGAAAACTGCTACAGCTAAAACCTACATCTGCAGATGTAGTTTACAAGTAAGTCTTGTCTAATCATTTGACCATTTTGACATACTGCCAACCATGATTTTGATTTACTTATGTTTAACATTGAAAAAAGTGCATTTTGTCACCAAATGATCTCTAATTAACATGCATGAACTTAAACAGAAAGGTCAAGGAAGATGAGCTATCTAATCCAGGTTCAGCTAGCCTGAAAGGGAATAGTTCATCGTCTCTTAAATTGGTCAAGAAAAGGTTTGGTGGTAAATTTGCAGTTTCAGCTGATGAATTTACAGATGAGACGGTAGGCTTTCATAATAAAATTTGATTTTTGCATCTGCTATTCATTTGGATATCCGTCTCAAAGATAATTGAGACCTACCATTACTTTCACCAAGCTACTTTTCGATATGCACTGTTAAGTGAACTAAGATTTTTCCCCTACAGGTTGGTGCCAAATCTCGCAACATTGCAAATTTAAAAGGAAAAGTTCCATCTTGGATTGGGATTCCCACTTCTGTGGCCCTACCATTTGGAGTATTTGAGAAAGTTCTTTCATCAAGTGTAAATAAGGTGATTACCATTTTGCAGTATATCCTCAAGGTTTACTAGTGTAAAATTTTACGTTAATCAGGACTCTTCATTTATACTGAACTAAGCGTAGAAGTAGAGCAATATCCTGGATTATTTTATGAACCGTTTCTTAAGCGCAGTAATATTGTAAGAAAGTTTTGAGAGCAGAGGTTTCTGAAGCTCTGTTAGTTAACTGGTATCCCAGTGCTTAAACAACTGTTCTTAACAAAAAAAAAAAATTCTAAGTTCAAATTTGAAGTTTCGAAAATACAAACCAATACAAATGCTAGTGAACTTTTTGTCATATTGTGTCCAGAAGATATATCCAGCCAAAACATGGCCCCTAAGCATGAACTTATACTGTTACTCGATTTTAAACAGTTAATTTGACAGTATAAGCTTCATGACACCAGCCTCAACACAAATTGATGACATATTCCATTATGTGTGTGTGTGTGTGTGTGTGTGTGGTTGAGTGTTATTGATAGTTAATTCTGCCCGCTGGAAGCAGGAAGTGGCTGAGAAGTTGCAGGCATTATTAAAAAGATTAGGAGGAGGAGAGTCTGAAGTTCTCAACGAAATACGTGAGACAGTTTTAAAGCTGACAACACCATCTGAATTGGTATGTTCCATTCAATCGGTTAATACTAGAGAATGAGAAATAAGCATAACAGTTTTAAAACATTCTATATCTTTTCTCACTTTACCCTTTTGCTTTCCATTGCTTTCAATGGAAACAGAATCAAAGTACCAAACAAAAGATGCTCTCGAGTTAGAAATTTCTTATGATATGAACCTCCCTCCTCTCTTCTCCCAAAGCAAAGAATCTATTGTCTTTCTGACAGCATTCTGATCTACTAGCAAACCTTATGTTTCTGTTTTAAGTTGAAGGATTTGGGGTAGTTCAGTGAGCTCACCGGTAAAACTGTTTTCAGGTGCAAGAATTAAAAAATAAGATGAAGTCTTCTGGAATGTCTTGGCCTGGGGATGAAGGTGAGGAGCGTTGGGTGCAAACATGGACAGCCATAAAGAAGGTGAACTTTTCCTTTTTCCTTTTTTCCTGGAGGGAGAATTTGCCTGCACTGGAAAGGACAAGTTTCTTCTGATGAAAGAGTCTATAGTCGCTCTTAATCATCTACTGGAAATGCTTTCTCCAGTATGTGTTCTCATTGTCCCGTATAGTATCATGTGGAGTTTTTACTTTTCTTTCCATATGTGGACTTTCTTACTAAGTTCAGGTTGTTTTCACAACTACCACCATTACGTACGTTCATGATTCACCTGAATTTTGGAAAATTAGTTACTTATATAAATAACTTTGAAGGTTGGCTATAATAAAAAACAATTTAAAAAATAAAACAAAACAAAAACAAACAAACAAATGAACAAACTTTGAAGTTTAATTGGCCCTACAGACCTGCCACTAACCCACAAGATAGTTGAGATTAAAGGGGAAGCGTGACGATTATTGTATTTTCTCATTGGAGTCAACTTCGATTCTCAGCTCAATATCTTACACGTATTTTAATGTCAAATATCTAAGGGGCACAAAATTGTATCGCTGGGCTAGCCGATGCATTTTTTTCTCGCTTTTTATTACCCCCCTGAACTGGCTTCATAGAACAAATCATATAGCACGCCATTGTTGAACTATCAACACATTTTGGACATGAAAATTTGGAATGCTGCAGTCATCTGTGCAGTAGTAGTTGGTTAAAGTATATACAAGATTGAATTCCTCTTGTTGCTAAATTTACATGTTCCGGTTCCTATTTTTCTTTTGATTGACAAAAAAAATTCTTCTGGATTTTTTTTCGCTCTCTATTATAATGAATAGTGCCAGAACGAGGGGGGAGAGAGCCAGCCTTTTGCAGAAATGCAAGGCTAGGCTGTGTACCACCCTTCCTTGGACCGCAAATAGTGGAGCTTTGTGCACTTGGCTGCCATTTTATGGACTTGTACCAGAATATTGTGTGTATATATTGTAACTTCCCTCAAATTATACGAGTATTTTTAAGCTTCTGAACCATTGACTAAAAGGATCGCTTTAATTTCAGGTGTGGGCTTCCAAATGGAATGAGAGAGCATACTTCAGCACGAGGAAGGCAAAACTTGACCATGACTATCTTTGCATGGCTGTTTTGGTTCAGGAAGTAATAAATGCTGACTATGCTTTTGTTATCCACACCACTAATCCATCATCAGGGAACTCATCTGAGATTTATGCCGAGGTACATTTCTGTGTTTGTTTCACCTACTCATTGTTTGTTCTATACTACCTTCGTCTTAGCAAAACTAATAATGTTTGACTCTAATCTTCATTAAGAATATTTTGCTAAAAAGTTCTGAAAGTAAATTTAGAAACTAGAAACATTGATTTATCATTTGCGTATAATTTTTCTGATTTTATATATCAAAATGTTGAAAGAAAAAATTATAGATCATATGCTGAAATGTAAACGTATCAATTTTGCTGCGAAGTAGGACGGAGTACTACCTTCTGAACTTGAATTAACCATGTAGGTTGTTAGAGGCCTTGGAGAAACTCTAGTTGGAGCTTATCCTGGTCGTGCTTTGAGCTTTATCTGCAACAAAAAGAATCTTGAGTCTCCTCAGGTACACCTAGCTCTTCCCATAATGTTTGAGGAGATATAATTGTAGTTGGATCAGGGAAAGGATGAACATATGCCAACTTATTTTTTTCAGAAAATATCACAAAATTAAATGCAAATGATTGTTACATATTACAATAGTACATTGTTAGGATAATTATTGTTGATTTTATGAGAGGTCAACTTTTGTATCCCCAATGACAACACAGAGTACGAATGGAATGCCCCATTCATTTCTATTTATTTTTATCATATCCATTGCTAATACCTATCAACTTGTTTCAGCTGACAGGATATCCAAGTAAGCCCATTGGTCTCTTCATAAACCGTTCCATAATCTTCAGATCTGACTCCAATGGCGAGGATCTAGAAGGTTATGCAGGTGCAGGCCTTTATGATAGGTTAGTCATACCAATTCAGTTATGTTACCATGGCTTAACCTATCTTTAAACTTTGAGACCGTATGATATTGGTAGCTGTTTCCATGGGTTGCTTTTGGTGCCACTGGCAGTGTAGGCAAAAAGGTTAGATATCCTCTCCTAGGAGAGATTAGCTTACAAAGTGAGCTAGGGGAATGGAGGTCAACTTAAGAAATCCTCACACATACCTTGTGTATTTTTCTGGTACATGCACAGGGAACAGGCAGTTAGTATCTACTTGTGCACCTTTTTAGTGAAGTTTTCAATTTTTGGTGCAGTGTACCCATGGATGAAGAAGCAAGAGTTGTGCTCGATTATTCCTCTGATCGATTGATCACTGACGGAAACTTTCAAAAGACTGTTCTCTCCAGCATTGCTCGTGCAGGGAGTGCTATCGAGAAGATATATGGATCCCCGCAAGATATTGAAGGTGTGATCAAGGATGGGAAAGTATATGTCGTTCAGACTAGACCCCAGATGTGAGCCTTACTCTTTTCTCATTTGGAAATCCTTTTTGGTAGGAGTTTTGTCAATTACACTATACAAAAAGGCAGAAGTTAAAATACGGCTGAAAATGTACTACTACTTGGGAAGGAAATATTTTCATGTATATAATGTGTATCAAATGCAATAAAGAGCAAATTTTATTAGAAGCACTCTTAAGAGTTCTTCCAGTACCAATAAATAAAGGATTCTTAGATGGAACAAAGAAGCATACTCAAAAGCCATTTCAGATGAATTGTAAGTTTGTGTTACTTATTTATTCAAGTACTAGTAATAACTTGAAACAGAGAAGTTACATTTATATCTTCATCAAGTAGGTTTTTCTTTGTGTTGCTTTGTCCTGCTAGTTTTTTGTCTATATGAGTCTGGGTGGTCAGTCAGCAGAACAGGCAGAAGGTTGAACATCAATCCAGACCTCGTTTCGTCTCCCAGAGACCTGCCTTGGAGCAGTGTATTGTGCAACACTGAAGCTGTCCTTGTCCCCAAATACTTTGAGCATGGAGCGGTGAGCCAAGCTGGAAAGCAGAGCGTCTCTCTGGTCATACACGGTGTCCTGTGTAGCGAAGCCAGAGAAGTTCCTGACTGCCACGCACCTGCTGCTCAACTTCTCCATCTCCAGCTGCAGATCAGGGACCGGCTGCGGTGGGCTCCTCCGGTTGAACTGAGCCGGCAGGTAATACCTTATAGCATAATCGTTTGTGTTACCGTGCGGTGACAGAGAAACAGTTATTAAAACAGGAGCTGTCATGTTCAGTGTAGTTGAGTTGAAGTTCTCTCCATGGTTATACTGATATAACCTGCAACATTCCATGGACTTTATTACTTAATCATCCCTAGTTAAGCACTACTACTAAAATGCAGTTGGTGGTTTTATTACCTGTGGAAACCATCTTTTGTGGATTTCTGGAAGACAGATCCATGCTCGCCTGCTGACATCCAGAATGTTTCCCTGTAACCTCTAATCTCGAAGTTGCCTTCTGTCATTACAACCCAGTAATCCGGTGATTCTGCGGCATTCGACACTGCAAATGTTGTTGTTATGGCAATTATGCAGCACAGCACATTGGAACCCAGCTTCCTCATATTTCATACTCCTTGTCTTCTTCGTTTCTTGTTTAGTTGAAGTGAGGTTCGATAGTCTTGTCTTATATAGGAACAGTGCTACACATCTTTATAATTCTATTTTGCTTAAGAACATATCTTTATAATTCTATTGTATATAAAGAAAGAATTGTTTATTTGTTTGGCGTGATGACTAATCAGTTCGTATGATTGAGGTAGTCGCACAATTCTGGTACTAATCGAAAGATGGAATAAACAAAGCGTCAAAGTCCAGTTTGTTATCATGCAGCTTGTAATAGATCTGACGGCTTACCTATACTTTGGAAAATAAGAAGTTATACTTGTAAATTAAGGGCTCGTTCGTTTGTGTAAAAGTTCAACAATTTCTTTCATTCTTTGTAAATATTTAATTATATAATTAATTTTTAAATGATATAAAATTTTATTTTTAAAATTTTTGAAAACTGTAATATTAAAATATAAACTTTCAGAATAAGATTTCTTAATTTAATACTAGAATTTTTTAAATTTTAAAAAATAATATTTTTTATTAATTAATAAAGATGACGCATGCTTCAATTCAGTAGTATCATAAAAATGAGAGGATAATCAGAATAAGAAGGTAGAGAATGATCTTTAATTTGTGGTTACCTGTGAAAGGATTATAGGACATTGGTGCCACTGCTAATTAAAGGTTTTCCTGACCTCATCAAATCTTGGATTCACTTCACACTTTTTGTTTGCCACATTTTTTCGTGCCTGAGAATCATATACTCCTATCCAAAAAGATCATCTAGAGTCTGTTCGAACAAAATACGTTTTGTAAAAAAGTAATCAGTTTTCAAAATATGAGAGAAGAGTGATAAAAATATATTTGGAAAGGGAAAAAAAAAATGTATTAATTTTTTGTAAATGTGTGGTTTTTTATAAAGTCGAACTTCCAAAAATAATACACATGTACATTGAATATGATAGCGGTTTCACATCCACCAACCACCATGCGCTATAAATTTGAACTAATTCTTTCGGATTTTCAAATCTATGTCTACTCTAATTTCATTGATTTAAATTATGGTGAGAACAAGCCGAGCTAAGCTCGAATCTGGCAAGCTCCAACTCTAGTTCGTGAAAATCAGGTTCGGTTTGAACTCGACTCGAACTTTATCGACTTTGATGTTTTGAACTCGAGCTCGATTCGTGAAAGGTTCAAGTTCGGTT
>JBBYHH010227558.1:0-13238 GCA_038382905.1 Daphne laureola | reverse complement strand
AGTGGTGGGAGATCTTAATGCACAGGTTATAATTTCTCTAATACCATGTTAGATAATACTCCCGTTGTCCCTTAAGTTTTTGTAACGTTTGAATTTCAATGTCTATTGAGTTTTACTTTATCTATATTATTCGTTGATAAAAAAATTCTAATGATGCTCCATCTATCACAGCAGACATGATACATTTGACTAGGCATGGGATCAAGAGATGTTGATGACTCAAGGGTAATAAAATAGTCATATAAGACAAAAGTAACTTTCTGAGCGAGGGAGGGAAAGTAAGCGTAATTTGGTGAAGTTGGTATGAAAAGGTTTCTTGAAAAAGGACATCATTTTTTTTTGGGACAACCCAAGATGGAATATGTAGCAAGTTTCCTTAGATGGAGGGAGTATGCTCATAAACGACAAACATCAAACTATCATCTTTGTCCAAAAAGTTTAATACAGAGTACTTCAAAGTGATGACAAAATAGAATCATAGATTGAATATTAAAATACGTCAGTTTCGTGCATTAGAGAGGGATAAGAGAGAATGGAGGTCTAGATGATTAACAACAAAAACTCTACTGCCTTATTATAGTCAGAAAGACTATACTGATTTCCAGAATTAGTAACGGTCCACACATTATAGTAAAGTGCCTCACACGCAAATTCTTGAAGTAATAGAACTTTGACCTTAGAAGTTTACAAGCTATACTTTATTGATTTCTGTTGCTGCTTATATGGCTGTAGAGATTGTACTACCGTTAGTAAGTTACAGTTCAATGAGGTTTTACATCAATACCTTGAATGCTCGCGAAATGCGTAGTTGTCCATTCTGATTATCATGACTTAACTTGAAGTAGGTTGGTTCAAATTCTTTTCAAGGAGCAGGAGCACCAACAATCTTTCAGGCTATGAGAAGGATTGCCGCATCTTCAGATGAGCACTATGTTAGGGAGAATTCTTTTAACCGTGCAATTCGCCAGTCTTTCCTTGGTACTTCTACTCCTGATTTTCACAACCATTTATTGTGCATTCCTACTAAACTCTGCATTCGTTTCTTTTAGAAAGTCATTATTCTGTGTTATCATTGTGTGTTACTTGTACTGTAATTATTTCTCTGTGACTATTGTGTAATTATGTGAATAGGCTGTAACTCCACGTGGTTAGATAGAATACCTACAACTCAAGGATTGGACTCCTAATCGTTGCTGATCACTAAAAACAGATAATTATTTTTCTTAAACGTTGCTTCTTTCATCACCATGACTAAGGCCTCATGTTCTTTGGGCTCAAGCATAAAACCCTTCCTGCTTTCTTCAGCCCTTACTAGGGCAATAACCTTGTCTAGGGTTGGAACTTCCTCCTTCCAAGGATTTGCAACTTAACTTGGTCGAACTCAACATTCAGCCCTACTATAGAATTTATTAGGATGACAATATCCTCTCAACACCGGCTTTCCAGCACCTAGTGATCTAGTTCCTGCCACAAGTTTTGGAGAATGTTGGTGTACTCTGTGAGAGAAAATATCAGAGAGAAGGATAAAATGAAGAAGCTTTTATAAGATACTATAAGATAGCAAAAAAAGAGGTGCGAAAACCAGTAAGGGAATCCCGTTCTATAGTATATGAGGAGCTGAACAACAAGTTGGGTACAAAGAAAGGGGAGAGATATATATATAGATTAGCTAAGCTAAAGGAGTGGAAGACGAGATCTAAACCAAGTGAGGTGTATAAAGAATGAAGAGCACAAGGTTTTAGTTTCCGATAAAAATATTAAGGAAAGGTGGAGGAGTTATTTTGACAAACTCATGAACGGACTCCCCCCAAAAGTAGGTGACTTTGACACTCAAGAAGCAGATACAAATGTTAAATATACTGGAGGGATACGAGTGTCAGAAGTCCGAAATGCCCTAAGAAAGATGAAAGTAGGGAAGGTGGTAGGACCGGATGGTATCCCGATAGAAGTTTGGAAATCTTTGGGGAAAAGGGCATTCTTTGGTTGACCAAGCTCTTTAATAGTATCCTTAAGACTAAAAGGATGCCGGATGAGTAGAGGAAAAGTATTATAATCCCAATATATAAGAATAAAGGTGACTTCCAAGGTTGCTCAAATTATAAGGGTATCAAATTGATGAGTCATACCGTGAAGCTATGGGAGAGAGTGGTTGAGTGTAGATTGAGATGTGTTACAAAGGTTACGGAGAATCAATTTGGTTTTATGCCTGAGAGATCTACTATAGAGGCCATATACTCTCTACGGAGATTGATCGAAAGGTTTAAAGAGCAACATAGAGATCTCTACATGGTTTTTATTGAATTAGAGAAGGCATATGATAGAGTCCCAAGGGAAGTTTTATGGCGGGTGCTTGAGAAGAAACATGTCTCAATTAGATATATCAATATCATTAAAGACATGTATGACAAAGCAATTTCTTGTGTTAGAACTCCAAGAGGTTACACAGAAGAGTTCCCAATTACTATTGGTTTACGCCTAGGTTCGACTCTAAGCCCTTACCTCTTCACTTTAGTGATGGATGAACTTACAAAATCTATCATCCAAAATGAGGGAAATATTGAGGAAGATGTCAACCATCAGATAAAGGCAGAGTGAGCAAAATGGAGAGGTGCTATTGGGGTGTTACTCGATAAAAACATCCCATTGAAGTTGAAAGGAAAATTTTATGGGACAACTATTAGACCAGGCATGTTATGTGACAGTGAGTCTTGGCCAGTGAAAACACAAGATATGAGCAAAATGAATGTCGTGGAGATGCGAATGCTTCGGTGGATGAGTGAACATACCTTGAGAGATAGAATACGAAATCAGAACATTCGAGGCTTAGTGGGAGTAGCACCAATCGAATATAAAATAAGGGAAGGTCGAATTAGATGGTTTAGGCATGTACGAAGAAGACCATTAGATGCGTCCGTGTGTAAAAATGATAGGTTAGACTTACGAGAGTTTAAATGAGGTACGGGAAGACGTAAACTTACATGGGTAAGTTTAGTTGAGAGAGATATTAGGCTACTGGAACTTCTGGAGGATCTCGTAATAAATAGAGCTGAATGGAGACGCATGATTCATGTAGCCGACCCCAATGAGTTGGGATTAAGGCTCAGTTGATTGATTGGTTGATTATTTTCACAACCGGCTTCACTTTCCTAATATAGATAGATTTACAACCACCAATCAATAAAGTAGATAAGAAGGTAGATACTAAATGGAAAGATGTGACCTTGGGTAGGTAGACGACAATAAATACTATTGACTAAACATAACTAATAAACAATAATAATAATTGTAAACATTGTTTCTAGGATAAATTGAGGGCTTAATCATTATTCAAGACCCTCAGAATGCTTTATATATATGAAGAATACAGCAAACCTAGAAGCAATAGGAATCCTAATGGTAATAGGAATCCTAGAAGGAAAGTACAAACTCTAACAATAATAATAATAATAATAATAATAATAATAATAATAATCTATTTCTGACACTCCCCCTCAAGCTGGGGAGTGGATGTCTTCCATTCCCAACTTTGATATAAACCTGTAGAAATCTGGACCGGCTAGCCCTTTTGTGAGCACATCAGCGACTTGCTCATGAGTAGGAATGTATGGAGTGCAAATCAATTTTCTATCCAATCTCTCCTTGATGAAGTTTCTGTCCACTTCATCATGTTTGGTCCAATCATACTGCACAGGATTGTGAGCAATTTGTATTGCTGACTTATTGTCACAATACAACCTCATGAGACCTTCTAGGTACATCTTTACATTTTGAAGAAGAATTTTGAGCCATAATAATTCACACTCCCTGCGCCAGAAGCCCTGAACTCTGCTTCTGCACTGGACCGAGCCACAATATTTTGTTTCTAGCTCCTCCAAGTAACCCACTTTCCTCCTAAAAAGGTATAGTACAAGCTCCCCAGGCTTTGGACGCATCCTGAGGAGGTGGCTGATCCTTCCCTTCAGTTTGAGGTAGGTTTTCACTAATTGCAATCACTTCAGATAATTCTGGCAATTTAGTCTGTAACCTACTTGAGTGGTCTGGATCTCTCCAGTTGTGTGGGATTCGCTTTGGGCTGAATTACTGGTCGAAGTAGACATTGGGATAGCGTAGGGTTACAGGTTTGGCAATGAAGGCTAGTAAAGGTTTTGGCATGAAGGCTGGAAGAGAGTTTTAGAAACATTTCTTAGTGAAGAAACCTGGCTCTGATACCATGTAGAAAAGTGTAATCACTTTCTTACCGGAGTTCTAGGTTTCTCAGGGTTTAAGTACAAACATTCATTGCTAAGAATCAGCAAGGATAAGGAAAGAAACCATTCCTAAGGATCCCTGTTCTAATCTATACATACTACTTACAGAGTCCTAGTCAAAGTCTACTCAACTTAATTGCAGCAGTAACTACAATAACTTCTAGTATTTACAGAAGTAAACAAAGTAAATAATAATTATCCGACTTTCCAATAGTTATTAAAATCAAGATCTCTGTCCCTCTCTAACATGGCATGGTACTAGAGGAGGCTCTTTCATATTCTATGCTTTGTAAGACCATACCCCAATCCAGCGTGCTCGTCAGACATGTGAGTTTGCTACTGCCAATCGCTTGTCAGTGTCATATTGTGTCATCTAGTAGTTGTTGCCACCATGGGTTTTAACTTCTTCTAGTGATACACCACCATGTCTTCCAGTAGTCCCATCCAACAAATCACTCCCTGAAAGTTGGAATTGGTACAATTACAGTTATGGACGAAGTCTTTCATTGTCTACCTTAAAGGGCTGGGCAGATACCAGCATCTTATGAAGGATGATGTTGCAGATTTGAGGTGTGGGAGCTGCAAAGTTTGGATTAAGGTGAAGTGTGATGATGATGATGACGATAGTGGCAGGCTGGCAGGAATAGGAAATCTGAACCAAATAGTTCTGAATACTAAAGTGATCCTCTGGATCAGTGTATTCTACTCGGATATGACATGAACTCTATGGACCAAGAATTTTACGTACAACCTAGGATACTGTCAATCAGTAACGGTTAGTTCTGCTGATGCCATGGTGATTTCCTAGGTGCTGAATGACCAGGTTTTGATATTGTCGTGCTTACAATTTTTTTTTCTTTCAATCGCTTCCTTATTCTCATCAATTATAGATACTACTTATGGAACCCCGGTTTATAGTTCACAGAATGCAAAGTGAGATGGAACAAAAGGATTACACTAATAGATCTTTTGCCTCTAGGCAACAATACTCTTATTGCATGTGTAAACTTATGTCGCCTGATGTCATTTATTTTCTCTTGAAACCTTGTCAGTATCTGCAGACATGGCCCATGGAATACACCCAAATTACATGGATAAGCATGAAGAACATCATCGACCAGAAATGCATAAAGGTCTTGTAATTAAGCATAATGCCAATCAGCGGTTTGCTACTAGTCGAATCACATCTTTTCTCTTCAAAGAAGTGGCAAAATTCCACAACCTTCCTACTCAGGTAACCATCGTTTGTAATTGTTACTCCCTCTGTCCCACAAAGGGAGTATTTCAATAGTTAGTGGATTGATTATATCAGTTCTTACATTCACCTTTTGTGTTAATTGCAGTCGATTGATTATAACCGTTCCTACATCACCTTTTGTGTAATTACTAGCTTGTTAAATTATTACACTGGTCAAAATTTGAGTTAGAGGTAATTGACTATGGATCAAAGTATTGTAATAGGTAGGTTTCTGGGAAAGTGGTTTCTTTTTCTTTGTAGATTTAGTTGATGGAAGCTAGCTAGCTACTCTTTGCAGAATATAAAGTTTAAGATATAACTATAAAAGTTTAAAACCATATGTTCTTTCTATTGTTTGAACAGATCCGTTAAAGAGTACATATTAGAATCTTGTGGTGGTCCTTAGACATGAAATGACTATAGAAGACTCGTTGCTGTAAGCAAGTAGACATATACAGGAATTCTAGTCTCAGGAAGTAACTGTCAAATACTGCAATATTTCCTTATCACATTAGGCGACAAGTGCTAGGTTTGTTCCTTGGCATTATTGAGAATTCTTACCCAAGTGCTGTCCCTGAGGATCGCACCAGGGTGCCTTTCGTTTCCAGTATTGTGACTGGCTTGGTGCTTAGAAGGACGGAGGGATGTCTAAGCTCTGGGCAACGGATGTTCTGCTATTTTAGATCGACTACATGCTTATTTTAGATCTATCCTTTGATTATTTTAGAGATGAGCAAATTTTAGATCGACTCCATGCTTAGACTTATAAATTGTTGAATATTTTCTTCTGAGAAGAGCAATTTGTTTTACAATCTGGTGCAGGAATTTGTGGTTAGGAATGATATGGGGTGCGGATCCACCATTGGCCCAATACTTGCTTCTGGGGTTGGCATTCGAACTGTTGACTGTGGCATTGCTCAGCTTTCTATGCACAGGTAGTGACTTGACGAATACCATATCTATGTTCATCTATCAAAATTAAGCTTTTATAGGCGAATCCATGGAAGGTCATTATTGATGAGTTTTTGAAAGACGGTAGCCACTCAGTCATCTCCCTAACTGAAACTGAAAAATGGTCACAGGTTTTAAAAATAAAAAATAAAAATATTCCTTTAATTATTCTCTCACAAATTCTCCTTGTGAGAAAGTGATCTTCCTCAAATTGATCTTATGCTCAACAGCGTTTAAGTACAGAAGATATCTTGCTGAACTGTTGAGCAAGGAATAGGAGTCCAATTCTAGAAGTAGGACTCTATCGCCTAGATGTACAGCTCTAAACTATGTACAAATTCATAGAAATCAAATTTTTATATCAAAACATTAATGAATAGAAATCAAAGACTATAAATACCATAGAAACATGAAAATAAAGTTGATCGTTGTGGGACGGAGGGAGTAAACCTTAAGTCCCATCTGGCCCTATCCTGTTGATTTGAGGAGTTGAAAAAGGAGAATTTTCATGAAATGTCACATCCTGGGACACAAAATTTTCTGGTTGTTGGATGATAGCAGTTATAATCTTTTTTAGGGGATGAATACCCAAGAAAAACACACTTAATCGGCCTAGGGTCAACTTCCCTTCATTTTGAATGTGAACAAAGGCGGGAGTGGGACTACCAAATATTGCAAACTCCAGATTATTTGAGGTTTTGATTTGAGAGGAAAACTGGGAAGGAACTTGAGTAGGGGCTTGGTCATTTAAAAACCTTGTCAGGTAATCTGTTTATACTGTGGGTAGCAGTAAGAACAGACTCCCCCAGTATTGTTTCGGAACCTTATTTTGAAAGAGAACAACCCTTGTAGTGTAAAAGACACCATTTTCCTTTTAGCAACTCGATTTTGTTGGACTATAAAAAGAGAGCAACTGTTACTACCTCAGTCCCTAAAAATTGGTTTGCTTTTTTTTTAACATTTAATTTATGATTTTATTTCTTCAACATTTTGAAATACAAAGACAAATAGTTTAATGCAAGTTATAGATTAATGTGTAGTAGCTAAATATTACTCATTCCGTTCCAAAATTATTAAAACGTTTGATTTTTTATGTTCATTTAACTTCAATTTATCTATATTATTCTATTGTAGAAAAAATATAAGTAAAATACGTTTGTAAAATAGACACATCAAATTTTTGTTTGTATACAAGTCTTAAATTTATACTATTTCAAAATGATTGAAAAATAAAATCAGTTTGTATATAAGTCTTAAATTTATACTATTTCAAAATGATTGAAAAATAAAATCATAGATTAAATGTTGAAAAACAAACGTTTCAATATTTTTTAGACGGAGGGAGTATATTTTTTTGATTTTTTCAATAAGTTTTTTTCTAATAATAATTTGAATATATCACAATATAGAAAAAGAAACTACCAATTTTTAAGGATGGATGGAGTGATTTCAATTTCACCTACAGACTTTTATGGTCCAATAACCATAGTTCTCACGAGAAAAAAGTGATGCTAACAAGAAATAAGTTCCGATTTCATGTTTAAATTCATTTCAGATGTGGTGTTATCATAGTTTCTTCTCGATTGCCATTTTGCAGTGTGCGAGAAGTTTGTGGAAAAGAAGATATAGATATTGCTTATCGGCATTTCAAGGCATTTTACCGAACTTTCTCTACCATAGATCGGAAGCTGATTGTGGACTGATTTGATTGTTCTTCAAAACTATTCAACGATCGAGTCACTATAAATTTCAAGTCACCGACATAATTGGGATTAAGGTGTTGATAAGGATGAAGCAGTTTATTAGTCAGTGCTTTCATTCCACATTGCGCATGTGTATTTATTTTTTGAAACAGTATGTTTATTTTATTAATATAAAATATAAATGTATCCAATTTTCCACTATAAGATTAACCACTAACTTAATGAACTTGAATCTAGAATTGCTTGTAATACAAAAATATAGCCTTTGGTGTTTCTTACGCTACATATATGAATCTGACTTTTGATATCCCTGATATGTTTCATATGAGAAAAATAGTATTGATGCATCACAGCAGTGCGCTAGTAAAAAATACTAAAAGCTAGTTTGATTAACAAAATTAACAATTTCTAAGTATTGACTCTAACAATATAACTCAAAATTACTCAAAATTATGTGTAACGGAAGAAAAACAAAAGGATAGTCTATCATATATAAATAAGCTAATTGAAATTATAAATCGTAAGCAAGTCGAGAGTAGCTAGACAGACTCTTTACTTAGCTATATCCATTGCCAAGCAATCATGGACCACTATATGAGAATATACAGCTTCTTCTTCCCTTTCCACCTTCGTAACGCTTCTGTTTTTTCGGTTACGCCTAAGGACTGCACAACCTCAAGCTCCCACCACAACAACCATCACAACACAAGTAAGAACCTTTGTCACCTCCAGGACCCGAGGTAATTGTAAATGCCACCATCGAAATTGGCCAAAAGCTTCGCTCGTAGCCGATCGCGACCACCTCCAGCCTGATGCAAGCGACAGTAGCACCACAAGTCCGACATGCCGCAGTCGCCTCCAATCCACACCACCGCCTCCACCGATCGATCGAATGACCAGCACTTCCTGGCCTTCTTGCCTCACCGCGCCACCAACAACACTCGCCTCTCGCCGCTGCTCACTCCCTCCGAGTAGCGCCCCCTAGTACTCCACACAAAGCCGAAACACATGATTATTGGAATTGCTCATGGTGTCTTGTGCGACCCGAAACTTGGCCTCCATGTTACCCTTCCATAATCCAAGTTTCACTTTCGAATTGATATTGATTAAAACAGCGAAACAAGCCAGCGGAGACCAGACTCCATGCCGGTAAAGGAGAAAGTAGAGCATGTTCAAGTCGCCAACCGTGTAGCATCACGAAACCCTAGCAGAGGCATGTTTTTATCGCTCTTAGACTCATTTAAAAAAAAAAATTATCGATTTAATTTACTCATGTATATATATATATATATGATGGCCACCATGCCAAAAAATCAAGTAATGGCCACCAGACCCAAAATCAAGGAACAAGCCCAAAATGAGGCCTAGAAAAAGGCCCATTGGGCAATATCCTTCAAAGCTCGCTCAAGTAATGTTAATCCAAGGGAGATGCTCAACCCGAAGGAGAAAACCCGACTGACAGAAGATCACTTTCGGTAGCCCGAACAACCGCCTATCAAAGAACCCCATCAGGATAACAGTCTCTAACACCTGACATAGATCATGCCACCACTACTTGAATAGGACAAAAGAAATTTTACAAACTCACTCGGATAATTACGAACATACCACTCAAATGAATAGACTATAAATATTCACGTCATTTTTACTGTTCAAGTATCTTGTTAGTCTGCCGTAGGCACTCTCGTTCTCTGAAATTCCCTCAAAATGTTGACTTGAGCGTCGCAGCCCCGATCAACCAGAATTTGAGAGAAGAGAGGAGGATGAGAGACAAGAGAGACGACAGAGGTTGAATAGGCAATTTCATGAGAGAAAACATGAGAATTAAGTGTGTTCTTTGTGAAAGTTTTGAGCGAAAATGTCTATTTTCGTCACCTATGTTTGGTCAAAAGTCCATTTTTATAATTATTTAAAAAAAATGGTCTATTTTTGCTATTGACGTTTTGCCTTTAGACCATTTTTGACATCGACGTTTAATCTTTAGACCGTATTTATCACTGTGACTATTAACGGAGGGAATATACTCAGAATATTCCATAACGGACTACATTTGCATAATCAATTTTACCCAAACTTTTTAAAATGAAAAATATTAACCCTAAAATTTTAAAAGCTACGATCTCACCCCTTCACTTACTAAAGCCTCTACCCACAACGAAGAAGTTGAACCCGTGCAAATGGTTGGGGTGGCTCTCTAGCGCTATTATACTATTTCCCTGAATCACAATCTGAACTGTTTAACTAAATCCCAATTTGTAAACCTTTATTCAATTCGCCATTTGCAAGTTCACTAATGCGGTCATCCCGATGTAGTTATACGGCATCAACGGATTTGTCGAGAAATCCATCGTGAAGACACCACCAATGTTGTGGTAGTGCGCCCGGATAATCGACGTCATCGACATCACGAACAAGACATTATTGATATCGACGATGATTTTTGTTCCATTAATCACGTGTCACAAGGGTTTACTCAAACTCCAATCATCAAGAACAGGTCGTTGTCATCGTAGGTCGGAACGTCCGCCAAATGTATTATGGAGTTGAGGCTTTTGAGCAAATTACTAAAGGTTGTTGTGGCGACGGTGGTATTGATAGCGAGGGTGTTGCTGGTGCTTCAATTGCTGATATTACGATGGCCGGATCGCACGGATCGCAAACAAATCTTCTTCGACCCGGCTAGGAACGAAGGTTAGAGCGGCACCGGTGGTTTGGGAAAGGTTAGGTGACTAAATATGTAATTTTCTTTATTTTTTCCGTTAGTCAATAAACAAAAATTAGGTCAAGACCGTTAACTGCACCGAACTTAACATTCAGGGTGCTAGTCTGCCCGATCTAAAATTCAAGTCCTTAAATCACCGAGTCACCATAATTCAGGGTACTAATCTACATTTTGACCACGCGTTCTTATAAATTCATATTGTTATACATATTTCATTAATTTGAAAAACCTATTTGATAATAACTGAGCTCAAAACTTTGACATCCTTGCATTTAGAGGGGTTTAAGGAGACCGAATGTTTGCTTACTAAATTCTATAACGAAACACCTAAACATAGATTACAAAGTTAACTACACTATTGTGCTAACAAGGGATACAAAATGTTATACTATCTAGCAAGATAGTCATTAAAACATGAAGCTACATGTACGTACATACAAAGATGCATCACATCAAAAACCCTTGAGGGTTGAGGTATTCTTCTTTGTAATTAGAAGCAGCAATAATCTCATCATGCTTTCCTCGCACAACAGCTCCCTAGAAAATACAGCCTAGAAAATACAACACTAGATTGTCAAATATATCAATAAATCGAGTACAGAGGAATATAATCCAATGTGACTTGCATTTGAAATCCAGAGCAAAACAGTATCTAACTTCTCTTTTAACAAAAATGCAGCAATAGCTAGTAGATGCTGGATTTGGCCGCTTATAATCAATCCATTTCCCGTAAACTTTTAGTACTTCAGTAGGTCCATTTATGTCTTCCCTTCAAATCAATAATCCAGATAATTGGCATCCTGTGAAGAATATAGTTATGTAATGAGCATACCTAAAAAATTGCTACAATAAAACTATAAAGTTGCAGTTTATTAAAAAACGATAGTTGTTGTTCAGTTCTGATGTTAGCCATTACGGTCCTCAAACCTCATCTCCTTGCACTTCTCTGCTTTGTCTTCAGCACGCCTCTTTCTCTCCTACTCATTGTCTTCTTTCCGCCTCCACTCATATTCCTCTGGCTCTTGGTTTCATCTGACTTCCCTTTCTTCACGCTCTATATCCCACTTGAGTTGCTCAAATTTCAATTTTTTTTCCTCAATGCTTGCAAGAGCAGCAACCTTGATGGATGCACTTTCTTGAATTGTTTGTGCCAAGAGGTTGCGGGTCTGTGTTTGAGTTTTGGTTCCAGAAAGACTTGGTAGATCCTTCCTACGATCCGTTTTTGCCTTCTTGGTAGTGCTATTGTCCAATTTCTCTTATCGCTTAGCACCAGCCGCCATCATTGGGGATGCCTCTAAGTCACTAGGGAAAATGTCTTCATCGTCAGGTTCAAGGCCTTTAGTTGCATGGCTCTGCTGAGACGGTGGGCTGAGAAAGACATCTTCATTGTTGAAGATAAGATCGTGGGCAATGACAGGAACCTCACTTGCATTTGTTGCAATATCACAAGGCCCTGAACTATCTTCAGTTGCATTTGGTGCAGCATCATTGAGAAAGTTAGTAACCTCTTCTGAATTGAACCTAGTGGGACATGAGGATTAGATACAAAGTTTTAAAGAAACCAGATAATGCTAGAACTAAAATGTAACTAATACTAATTTAAAAAACTAATTCAATAAGACCTCAAAGTTTAATCAAGTTTAATCGCAGCAAAACATGCCAAGGTGTTTCGTACCTTTAAGAAATATCAAAAATAATTTCAGACAAGGATAAAAAGCCAATGGAAATTCATCTCACTTCACCTAGACATAAAGCATCACGCCCAAAACCATGCTATTGATATATAAAAAAAAATCAGCAAGCAAATTATATCTAACATTCAACATACCTGAGGATTTCATTGAGGTCCACTCCTGGACTAATGGTGCCACTATCGAAAGTTGCAGCAGGACTAATATTGGGTCATTCCCCAACCAGAGCATGTATTCGCTCATAATATGGGCACAACATGTCCAACTTTGCCTGGACTGTGTGGATATTCCACTTCTTGTCTAGGTCTGTTACGCCAAAGCCAGTTGTACTGCTTTTGTCACGGGCAATTCTATACTTGCTCAAGTATGTACGCCAACAGTCAGCCATAGATTTGTGGTTTAGGTTATACTTACCTTTGAATTTACTGTTGATGAGGATGGCCAATTCCTTCCAAGCTTCAACTTTGGGAGGAGGTGCCACTCCTACCTCCGTCTTGCCAGATACACCCCATATCTTGGCCTTATTCTGCGGATCCTCAAGGAAGTTAAGAATCATTGCATACTGCTCGCCATGGAATTTGGATTTTTGCTGGGTGGACATAGCTGGTTAAACTTGCAGAGTAGAAACCAAGCATTGGCATGATCAACATATCGTAGGAGGAAAGGATTCTAAGCTGTATTTTACTT
>JBBYHH010227449.1:678-13238 GCA_038382905.1 Daphne laureola | reverse complement strand
TGTGGTAATCTTTGGACTAAGTAATCCGGCTCTGTAGGACTAAAAGCATGCATACATTAATTCGGGATGACTGTATAATATTTTTATATGTCGGGGAATTGTCCGTCCTACGAAGAGGGCGGTAAATTCCCGGTGATGTATTATTATCATGATTATGTTTAGTAAGCGCGCGATTATCTGTAAAATCACTAACGTGTTTTCGGGTGCAGGTTTAGGGCTTAAGTAAGTAGCAATGCCTTAAACTGAAATAACGCGTTAGAAAAACATAAGTAAAGGAAAGTTTAAAAATAGTCAGGTTTTGGGGCCCACAACTCAAAGAAGGATTTCGCTCCGCCATCATTACCACTTCCGATGATCGCTTCCGCAACTTCCGACGCACCGATAAGAGGGTGGTGGTGACAGCATCCGTAATCTTTTATCTTAAATATTTGTATTATCGTAATCCTATTTTAAGTTTTTGTACTACTAGAATCCCGTTTTCAAAGTTTTTCTTTATTCATAATCATTTTTGGACATTTTATCGTTAACTTTAACGGTTTTTTTGGAAAAATAATAATTTTAATTATTTAAGTTTATCCAAAAAATCTATTTACACCATAATTTTTTTAACTTAACATTTTAATCACCTCCAAATAATTCTAAACTTAACAAATCTACCCTAAAATTTCTAAACTTCAATTAAACTCCCCAGACTCGTTGGACCACCGCCGACCACCGCCAACCACCGCCGGAAACTTCGGAACGGAAAAACAAAAGCACAGGGATGTAGATCGGGGCCTAGGGCCGCTGAATCGTGGTCTAAGGCCGGAGAATCGCAGTCCAAGGCCGGCGAATCGGTGATCGAGGGCCGTGATTCTCCGGTTTGGGGGCGTGATTCGGCAGCCCTCGGTCAGGAATCGGCCTCCCTAGACCCCGATCTACCTCCCGGTGTTTTATTTTTTAATTCCGGTGTTTTGGGCGGCGGTCCGGCAGTGGTTGGCTGTGGTCGGTGGTGGTCCGGCGGAATATGTGAGTTTAATTGAAGTTTGAAAATTTTTGGGTACATTTCTTAAGTTTATAGTTGTTTGGGGGTGATTAAATTTTTAAGTTAAAAAAGTTATGGTGCAAATAGGTTTTTTTGGTAAATTTAAATAGCTAAAATTATCATTTTTTCAAAGAAAACGTTAAAATTAATGACAAAATCTTCAAAAAAGACTATGAATGAAGAAAAACTCTGAAAACGAGACTCCAATAGTATAAAAACTTAAAGTAAGACTACGATAGTACAAATATTTAAGTTAAGGGACTATGAATGCACTTTAACCCGTTATCTTGATTATTACTGTCTGGTTTAAAACTTAAAGATTCGACAAATGACTTACAAAATGCTAATTAACACCGTTAGATAGGTTAGGCAAAGACAGAGAAATAAAAGCACCAATTAGTTGATTAAAAAAGGGGTAAATGTCAAGTTTTAAGTCCAATATTTTTTCACCTTTGCACTAAAAACACCTCCCCTACACTCTTCCACCACCGTGACTCCCTCTCTCCAGTAACCTCTACATACATCTGCGGAACCTACCATTCTTGTTCACATCGCATCAGCAGCGTCAATCCCCGCCGTCTAGTCAACATTGTTGGCGGGCAAGGTGAGGATGTCCAACACCGCGCCTAAGGAGATCTGAACAAATAGATTGATGATGGATCAAATGGTAGAACTAAATAGGGATGGGCATTGGAGCGGGTTAATCCGCTCCATGGATCGACCCGCATTGTGGTGGATCGCTTCACTCTATTGGTGGATCGATCCGCGTTGATTCGACCCGCTCCACCCACAGTAATTAAAGTGTAAATTTTTAAAGTTTTGATCATTCTTTAAATTTTTAACAAAGTTCAGGGATTAAAAATGTAAATAATTTGGAGGTAATAATTGAAGGCAAAGAAAGCATGAGGGTAAACTTTGTCTAGAATTAACCGTCAATTTAACGGACTGGATTTTATTGGGACAACACATTCAGGTTTGGGACTAAAATAACATGAAAAGGTTAAATGAGACCATAACAAGTTACAAAAGTGTTTTAGCGGACTGTTCACGAAGTTTACTCATTTTATTTTTGAACATAGGCAAGTTCAATTCTTCTAACAAAGCAAAATGGCTTAATATATAAAAAAGTTAAATTTAGGTTTGGCTTAATGAGAGCTTATCCATTAATTCCTTCTCTTGAAACTAGTGTGAGAGCTCATTCTTTATACATAGAGTGAAGTTCATTGTTTAGATTGAAATAAAGAGGAGAAACAGATACAGAAATGACTTCTATTCACAAGCTTACTCATCATAGTTTCATCATAGTCATCTTATCCTTGCAAGTTCTTCAGTTTTCTGGTAAGTCTCATCTCTCTCATCTCTACTAAAGTTTATTTCATCTTTATTTTAGCTCATTCCAACATTAATCAATGGTACCCTTGGTATCCATGAATATTGTTGGAAATCACCAGTTAGTCCAGAATTGTTTGTTAACAGGAGGCTTCATCTTGTTTATTTCATCTTTATTTCATTATAATTTCATATGCTATTTGAGCAGTTAATTGATCCATGTTTGAAATGTTAACAGGAGGATTTAAATCAATTACAAATTCAGGTTCTGGTTCTGGTTGGACGCAGTTTGGACAGTTTTATGTACCATCGTGTGATACGATAGTTAAAGTTGATAATCCTGGTACTCAAGATGCTACTGGATATGCTGTTCAAAAACAAAAAGCTGCTACCGGTTATGTTTCGGCTTATGAGTATAATGTTGCTGATAGTGATTCTGATCTCATTCCTATTAATTATGGTTCTAATGATAAGCTTGAAGACACTAGCGAACATATAGATGAAGATGCTACTACTGGTCATATCAATGATGATGGATATTATAGCAATGATGAATCTAAAGAAGATGCTACTACTGATCAGCAATATCCTTCTGTTGATGGTTATCATGGTCCTTACAGCATCAAGGAACCGAAATTTCCAGATAAACTTTAGATGGTGATAAACTAATTTATCCACAATGTACTAGATGGTGTTATGGATTCTGCTCTAAAAGGGTTATTATTAGCAGTGCATATGATCAATGTTTGGAAGTGACAGAAGCATTGAATGATGTTATATTTGAAGGTGTGTCTATTTGTTGTTGCAGCCCTATAATCTTGCCCTTGAGTTAGAGGAATTTCTAATATACAACACCCCTGTGGTACAGAATTTCGTGCGGGATTCATTGTAGAAGCTTAAAATGTGACAATAATGTAGTTTACACCCCTATATATTTTCTTAGGATATCAATATATGTCATTGACACCTTTGTGTTAACCTATCAATTGGAGTTGATTCTAAATCCTACATGCTGAGAGCAGAGTTTCCAAATATGTAAGTTTGAATAATACATGATCTTAGGATTGACATTTCAGGTACTAATGATCTTCACTTGTTATTGAGTCAATGTTGGTTGTAATGTTTAACTTCTAATGTACATTTACACTTAATTTGAAAATTGTGCCATGTGTTAGACCACCGGAAATCCCATTGTCTTCTTATCTTTCTTAAGGAAAAGTTTTAGAGATTGTTTCAATTAGACAAAAAAGAAAGATTATGGAATGAAAGAAAGGCGGGTGGAAGGTGTGAATGGTTGATGGTCTCTTTAGCAAGTTGGTGGATGATATTCGTTCTCTGCTCCTCTTTTAGATATTATGTAATTTCTTTTTCACCTCGTGTAGCTAATATGATAGCTCATACGATTGTTAGGCAAACTTTATCATCTTTAGGCGTTTTTTCTTGGTTGGACCCTATGTTTGACTGTAACCGTTGTTCATCATTAATCTGTTCCTCTAAAAAAAGTAAACTCAACAACTGATTCGGTCATTATCATTCAACAGGAACTTCCCAGTAGGCATCCTTTCAAAGGAACCGCACTCTACATTTGTTGCGATAGAAGTATGACTCTGGAGAGTTTATCTTCCTTATCTGGACAGGATTGTGGTTTGATCCTATCACTAGCTGATTGTCGTCATGATTGGATCGGAGCCCGTCTTGAGAAAAGGTGTCTTCAGGCCCGGTTCGGTCTAGACTCGGTCAAAATAGGTATCAAAAGAAGGTTAGAATCCGTTTAGTTATAATTTTTTTTTAAAATTTTCATTTCAAATTTTCATCTTTTATAAATAATTATGATGTATAACTAATTAATTAAAAAAAGAACATTACTTTCAAAATTTTAGAAAACTCATATTAAAATAGAAAACGTTAGAATCCATTTAATTGTGAAAAAATTTCTAAGTTTTCAAAGATGATGAGATTCTCATAAGTCATAACGCAGTATCCAAAAAGAAACACTTGGAAATAAAACTGATCTATCATATTGAGAAGTTCTCCCCATTATTTCAGATATCAAGGTGCTACAAACAAACTCATAACTCTCTGGCAACTGATCAAATCTATCTGATCTACAGCACTGGAATACCCTGAAAAAGTTGATTGGAAGTTTCATCCTGTCATCCTCATACGCAAAAAGAAACATAAAATCCTTAATTCTACAAAACTGAAAATATTGATGCTGGGGATAGTTCAAGCCTGTTGAAGCGTGTCTTCTCTGCATCAAGCACAACATTCAAAAGCTAATTCATGATCAATTAAGCTGAAACTGGTTGCTTCTGTGCAAATGCTATGCCTTTCTCAATGCTGGCTTTCAGCTCTGGCTTAAGTGCTTCTAGAGCTTTCTGCTCATACTCTGTCAATCCTTGGAGATCAGATGGAATGAGAGCTTCAATCCCATTCTTTCCAAGCTTCACCCTAGATGCAAAAAATGGAAGCTCAGTCAGATCTGACTCTACAAAAGAGCACTCATATACATCACCATCTCCATCGAGAGCACGAAGGGATGACTCGACAAATCTAGCTGCTGCATATGCCATTGAGAGAGTCGCTGATCCTGCACCGGCCTTTGCCTCCACAACCTCTGTGCCAGCATTCTGGATCCGGACTGTAAGTTCTTCTATTTCTTCAACAGTGAAACCAACAGAGGGTTTCGTCTTTGACAGCAAAGGTAGTATGGTAATACCCGCATGTCCCCCAACAACTGGGACATCCACATCGATGAGCTTCAGGTTTTTCTTCTGAGCGACAAAAGTGTTGGCTCTTACAACATCAAGTGTGGTGAGACCAAAAAGTTTCTTCGGATTGTAAACACTTTTCTGTTTCAGGACTTCTGCAGCAATAGGTACAGTAGAGTTGACTGGGTTGCTGATAATGTGAATAAAGGCATCGGGGCAGTTATCAGCAACAGCGGTGACCAGATCCTTAACGATGTTGGCATTGATATTGAAGAGGTCATCACGTGTCATACCGGGCTTCCTTGGAACTCCAGCGGGAATGACCACCACATCTACACCTTTCAAACAGTTTCCTAATTCAGCAGCACCAGTACAATCGAGAAATTGGGAAGGTGTGTTGCAGTGGCTCAGATCAGCTGCAACTCCCTTGACATTTGCTATATCATAGAGGTGCAGGGATGAAACTAATGGTGACATCTTAACTAGAAGTGCCAATGGCTGACCTATCCCTCCAACTGCTCCAAGAACCGCCACCTTGTATGAAGCCTGAACCTGCAAACCATTCTGAAAATTTTTGTCTGATTTCTGCACCTTAGGGGCAAAGGTTCGTCGTAGATAAGCAGTGCTTTCCTTGCCAAAGAAAGTAGATTCTGACTCAAAGCTCAGAGATGTTCCAGCCTTGAGGCCACAGAAACTTGGCAATGAGTTCTGAGAGGTAAACTTTAAGCCAACCAGCTTTGATTGCATCAGCGGGCTCCCTCTGTTGCCATAGGAAACAGTTGACCCAACAGAGAAGGTAGGTGATGATGTTGCTGCCATTTTGCACTCTGCAAGAGCAGATAAGGCTAATTACTCATATGATCATATCACCAAAACCAAAGGCATCATCAAAACTGAAAATTTCCACAATTTGTAAGCTCTAGCTTGCTAGGTAGAGATGATGAAAACTTAGTTGAATGCCTTGGTTTAGACTTGTGTAATGTTTGATTCATTAAACAATAAATAGATTTAGCTGAAAAACAAGGATGCGTACTTGACAAATGAACTATGCTTGAGAATGCACCATCGCAGTGAAGTTGAATAAAATTTAGAGCAGATGTCATGGTTCCTACTTTCAGTCACAATTAAGTAAGGTTAATCTTTACATATAATTGCCATGCTGTGGAGTTCTCATACTAGAAAAAGTACCGAAAGATAAATAAACAGATCCTCTGAAAATTTACAATTTGAGGAATTCAAATGAACAATGGAATCAAGTTGTTTCTATATTTCTTCCTAAAGAAGAACATTCCTCGACATCTGAAGTCGAGAAGATTTCACAACGACTGATAACTAAGCAGGATTCAGGAAAAAGGAAGAATAAATCATTTTACAGCAAACTTGAAACTGCCATCAGACTACATATTGAAAATTTAGAATTGAAGGCAAAACCCCCAAAAACATGCAGATCAAGCTATCATACACAACTTCCAAGCTCAAAAGGCAACCCAAAAGACAAAAAGAATTTAGGAGACTGCATATAAAAATAAGGAACTCAAATGTACTATATCTCAAATGCCATATTATGAACTCAAATCAGAGCAAGCTGTATACAAACAGATAAACAATAATGAACAGAAGCAATTAGGTTGATTTCAACATCGAGATTATAGGCTAAGTATTTATTTCAAGAGAAAGAAAAATCAATTAGCATTAAATCCATAAGTGAAATAAACACCACAAACATGAATCTCAAATCAAAACGTATCAAAAATCAGAATTAGAATCCACAATCTGGGCATTCATTTCTCATAAAAAAAATCCAAAAAGGGGTCTTCATGAACCGGAAAAATCAACTCCCACCAAATCCACATCAAACAATCACTTCAAAAACCAAAACCCCAGAATCAAAACTTCCAACAATGAAGCAGCAGATCTAGGCACAAGCACAGCCTACATTGGTAAAACCCAGATTCCGACGATTGAAGAAAAAACCGGTACCTAGCAATCTCTAAGCTCAAGGTGGGTCAGCTCAGAGGGGCGACCTTGATTTAAAAGACGGTGAGGGAGATTTGGTTTCTCCGCCGAACAAATCAATGGAGGTCGTCTGGGAAATAATAAGACCAAAATACGAGACGGATGTTACGGAGACGGCTGATGCTGCTACTGCGCTGTTGCGACTTTCCTTTTTTTCCTCTGTGCAAAGTGTTTACACTTTACACGTAGTTGAAGGAGAAATATACTGACCTGCTACTTGAGTGAAGTGAATCCTGACCGTTGTTTCACATGAGAATAAGGGTCACGATTGCGTTTCTATGGTTGCGTTCCTACCAGAATATTCCTCTCATATTTCAAGGATCCTTTTAGTCCAAAATGTATGTATGGTCCCTGTGCTGTTCCAACTCGTGCGAGTTAGTCCTTGTACTCTCATTCATTATAAATTAATCCCTCAACTTTGTCAATGTACATGAGTTAGTCCTTAATACACTTTCATTTTTCCACGTGATAAAGTGTGTGTCTACTTACCACATATGTGATATTCCACATATCACAAAAATATCAAATTTACCCTTCTAATAAATGTCTAGAAATGATATTTCAATCTTTTAATTTATTAGGTTAGTTAGTTAAATTAGTTAATTAATAGTATATTTAGGTAGATTTTTTTTCACATATGTGGTAAATAAACGGACTGCATAATAAATTAACTCATCCGCAGTACACTTTTAGTATTGTAGGAATATATTCATAATTTTAAAAGAGTAGTTTTCTAGTGTTTAAAATTTATAATAAGAAATTAATGAAAACTAGTTTGTTAAAATAGTCCTCTTCGTCCATTTTACTTTTTATTATTATTACAATTTAAATTATACTCCCCCGTCCGCCAAAAGTTGAATAATTTATTTTGATAGTTTCACAGTATTTAATTTATAATTTTTTTCATGAATGTTTAGATATTGAGAATTAAATATTTCACGTGTGTATCATAATTTGAAATCTAAATTTTCTAAATATATTTTTTCTTGATTTTTTCATACTTTATATTTGTTAAAATTTGAGTGAAACATTGAACCTTAAAACAATAAAGTCAAATGGTTAAGTTTTTGGCGGATAGAGGGAGTATATTTATGATTTTTTCTAAATCCCTCAACTTTTCTAAATATAATTTTTATTTTCAAAATCTTTTAGCAACTTTTCATAGTTAATATTTTAATTAAATACAGAATTTAAATTTTAATATTTTTTTTATATTCTAAATAGTACTCCCTCCGTCCTCAAACGATTTAACAGTACGACTGGATTCAGAGATTAAGGTGAACGTAAGATCTTATATAGTTTGACATAATTGTCCTTGAGTAGAGGTTACACAAAAAAATGAGATAGAAAAAGTAAATATAAAATAGGGATAGTTTGCTAATTTTGGCGGGGGAGAGTTTTATTTAAATTTTTTATATAATTTTTTAGACAATTTTAAAAAAATGTGTATAATCTTAATAGAATGGAGGTAATAATAACTAGAAAAGAGGCTAATGAATAATTAGTGTTGTAATACTCTTACTTAACAAACTAGTTTCCATTAAATGTTAACTCTATCGGTTAAAAAGAGTGTTAACTCTCTATTTTAGGCAAACTGATAATTGCTCTTTTAACATGATGAACATATACATACAATACTGAAAGCATATTGTAAATGAGTTAATTTAGTATGGAAGAAAAGTGGTAGAGTTGACTAAATAATAAAATTCCTATGTGATGACCGAGTCATATGTTATCAAGGACTATCTTATGTATATTTACAAAGTTGAGGGACTAATTTATAGTGAGTTAAAGTATGAGGACTAACTCACACGAGTTACAATAGAACAAAGATCATATATACATTTTGGCCATCCTTTTATGGTACCTAACTAGGAATTATAAACATTCATTACCTTTAGATTAGGTGCAATTAATTACAACCTTTAGATTAAAATTGTATCATCTAAGTTGCACGTAACCATAAAAAATGAAGAAATGACATAATAAATCTACAAAATAGGGAGGAGAAAAAAAAACACGTACAGTGCGACAACCACTGGAGTCCGACGACACCAGAGGCCTCCAACGAAACATAAGCTTGTATCTTCAGCCTTAAACTTTCAGCAAAAAAAAAAAACAGAATTCTAAGTGTGAAATTTGCAATCAAAATTCAAGACTTTTCGGTTCTCATTATGTTAAATAACATAAGAGAAATTAGAAATCAAGAGAAGAGTAATAGGTGAAAAAGTGGTTGATGCGTGTGATTATATTAATTTATTTTAGTCTTATCTTATGAAATTGAAGTTCGAATTTAGTCATATTTCGTATTAAGTTTTTTTATTTTTTTTTTGTAGGGAATGAAATTCATTCTAGATCAGTCAACGAAAGCCGCAAACAACCTAAAAAGAAGGGACATAACCCTTAATAATAAGTTCAAAGGCCCTAACCATAGGCGAGCAAGGTCGCAGCTAACCTACAAACCAACTAAAAACCAAGTTGAGTAAAAAAAAATATGAGGTAGAGCTTAAGCCAGAGCTTGATAATAAACATTAGGTGCACATTGGATTTCAGATTTCTACCACCTACCTAATCAACTTCATTCGGACTCCCCTCTGCAACATTGAAGTTCAGTGCTGGGGCAATCAAACAACACCCAAGCTGTATCATACACATGCTTGTAAACGTCCGGCCTTTGCAAGGAGATCTGGGTAGAAAAGAAAGAATCTCATGTTCACCTGCATAAAAACCATCAAAAAATAGCTACCTAGCCACCACCTCACCATATTCCTGGTCCAAGCCAAATAAGAATACTGGATGCATGGGCATGGTTTTGGAACCCACACACCCATACCATAACTCCTTACTACTGTAGGCAGGCTGAGCCTTCGCTCGACCCTGCCGTACTAGGTTCGTGCGCCACATGTTCGTCCTCTATCGGACCCTTCCATGCCCGCTTTCATCCTGGAAAAATAGCACCTGTAACACCATCACTTGAGCCACTTCCCTTGGGTCGGCCCCGAGCGCGCGTCTCACCATTTTTTGGATAGGCAATGCGACCATGACCACGGTTCTGAGGGATAGGAACCAACTTTCTACCACTTCCAAAGGAGAAAGTGACAAGTACAGTAAACAAAGGATCGTGACAACTTGGTATCTCGGTCGGTACCAAACTCCTTTCCATCATAGGTTCATCAACAGTCGGAGATTCAGAGACCACCAAGGCCAAACTGTCAGGGGATATAGCTAGTTGAGGAACCACAGTCGGCACCTCTAGACGCAAGCCAATCGACGGGTTCACTGCCCTAGGCCGAGATGTACGCTGGGACGGTTGCTTAGCCACCATACCGATGCGGTGAATGGCCCCAGGGTTGCGCGAGAGCGGTTTAGCCTGCATCCATGCTTCATACAGATTATCGCAGGACTCAAGACATTCTTTTTCGATACGCGAGATGACACCACATTTAAAACAGAAGTCGGGTAGTTTCTCATACCTAAAATTGAGCAGCAGTTTTGAGGAGCCAGCATTGACCGTGATGATAACATGTCGGAGAGGTTTAGAGATATCAACCACAACTCGAGGGTGCATTGTAGTACCTTCCCAATACACTTCCTTGAGCACCCCATTCTTGCTTCCCAGAACTTCCCCCAGAGCAAGAGATGCGCTTCCATGATAGAAGTGGTGTGCAAGGTACACTATGCGATGATGTTGATAATATTCACTTTATAAGCACACAATCACTCAAATTGTATTTTTAAACCTTATTTTGCACTACCTAATCAACCGTAGTATAGTGATCATAAAGTGAGGGTCAAACCCAAGAAAGATGAATTCTAATCTATTCTAGTGTAGTATGACTAATCTACTTAAAGATATGGATTAGGATGTGTGTGAAAATGGTAAAATCAAGTGATGTGGTGAAAATATCAGTAGCTTGAGTGTCAAGTCATGAAAGGGTAAAAATGTAAATAGACTAAAAATAGAGGGAAATCAAGTTCTGAAAGCTCTCCTAGGATAACATTAAACTATTAGGGGGTTCATCATGTTTAGCATGCAATAATTAGATGTAAACTACATTAATCAGACCGATTTCCTATCGAAACACCGTCCTACCTCTCAACTAGAGTTCTAATTAGGCACTCTCGTGCTCCAACAACAAACTCCTTAAGGATTACAACACAAGTCTTAACTACTAATAGAGTCCTTAAGGTTCTCTTGAACTCCTAAGTAATCTACCAATCAATTTCCCTAGGTCTACGTCAAGAGAAGCTCTATTGAGCATTCAATCAAAGATAAAATGATATGTCAATGTAAGACTAGTACTCTAAATACATATCATGATGAACCAAGATAAGGAAATCAATATCTAATCACACAAAACATGCTAAACATGGATTACCCGCAAGGCAACTAAAATCCTAGGAGATCATTCAAATCTACTCACTACTAGACATGCTAATCATGGAAATCAACATGATCATACACATAAACATGATATGAAAAGAAGAGTACGGGATAAGAAAATACTCTAGAAGGTAGATCATGAGGTAATCAGAATCCCTCCATAGATAGTGCTCCAAATCCACCAAAGCTCAAAAATCCTTAGCAAATTCGTAGCTCTTTTCTAATCTGATGAAAACTTACCCTAAATGGGTATATATACCACTACCTAATGTCCTAATTCACCCTTAACATGATTGTCATCTTAGGCTACTTGAAAAGGGGTAAAATGGTCCTAAAGTGGCTTACAATTCGGTTACACAAAAGACAAACTAAGAAAATGACATCTAACAAACATGAGAGAGAAAGCTGGGACAACATAATGAGGTGCCAAGTGGCACCTTGCACAAAAAATGCCTTAAGTAGCGCCAGCTTATGGCACCTTGTAGCGCCCTATTCCTCCATCTGCTCTAAACTTGCGCCAGCTAGCGCCCTGTACCGCCTGGATGTGGTACCTCCACATGTGTGGGGCACTACTTTATGGTGCCATGGTGCCGCCTTGAAGTAGTGCCTTTTTTTCTTCAATTGAGTCTGCCATCTTTGTCAAAAGTGCAATTGAGTCCTCTTCAGATCCTCCTTTAGACTTGAACTCTTCATTTCAGCTCGAGAGCTTCCACTACGCTCCACAACATTGTAAACTTCATCCCTTATGTCCATTTTACATCCATTGAACTCTTTTTACACCTCATTATATTGGACGTGCAGAAGATATAACTTAACAAGTAAAATGCATAAAGGCAATGAAAAACAAGCATGAATGATGTGTTTTGTTTCCTAAACACCAAGGAAATGTGAGTGTGTTTGCACACAGAATACATCCTAAACCCAAATTGTTGCTAGTCCCTAGCAACACAAGCATGTAGGAAATTTAAAGACGTAAAGACGCCTAATCTAAACACCTAATGTATTTACAAAAAAATATTTGGTGTAGGAAAATCAAGAGAATCAAAGTGCTTATGCAATCTAGAAATTTACCTATTCATCATAGATTGAGTGCTCC
>JBBYHH010227339.1:0-11014 GCA_038382905.1 Daphne laureola | reverse complement strand
AGAGAAAAAAAAAAAAAAAAAAAAAGGAGAAACAACATAATTAGTTCTCACCAAACCATAATTAAATTATAGGGGTGTGCAAATTTACAGGTGAGAAATTTTAATGCAATGCATTAATTAGCACAACTCCAACTTTATTAGACTGGATCTTTTCAGGATTCCAGATAAAGATGAAATAAAGTATATATTCAAATCCACTTAGTATTTTAGATTTAGAGCAGAATTTAATTTTTTCAGAGAATAAATAATAGTAAAACCTTTTGCTGAGTTCGACGGTTCTGGAACCAGAACTTGACTTGGCGAGGCTTGAGTCCAAGTTCTTGGCTCAGTCTTAGTCTTTGCTTGTCATCTGGGTGAGGACACTCTTTAAACAAGCTACAAAAAAGGAAGATAATTTTTATAAACAAAATATACTGATTAAATAGAAAAAATGACAAATTAAGTAGTATATTTACTCATATATTTTGGAAATTAATTAAACATTTCCAAACATACGCTTCCATTTCTTGGATCTGGCGAACGGTGTGGCGGTGGTAGCGTTTCTTCTTAGGAGGTTGTTCGCCTGCTGGGCTGATCTCATTCTCGTTGCCGGATTTGTCCTCCGGCGGCAAATCGCTGCCGGAGCCACTATGCTCCATTATCTCTTCTTTCCCTCCAAACAACACCCCATTATTCTCTTCCTTCTTTCACAAGCACAAAAAACATGATGAAAAAAATATACTATTAAGTTCTTAGATTTGTTCAAGCACACATGCAAGAGTTGATGATGAAGATTGGAACTTTTTTGTTCCTACGACTCACCGGCATGAATGAAGGAAAGGGTTGGAAGGGCAAGAAGTTGAAACTAGGGTTTTGGGGTGATGAGGAGAACAATGTATCTGAGCACATCATACTGCCCCCCATACTTGACATCACTTGGCAGTCACCAAACATATCTGCAGCAGATGTGTCTTCCAGACCTGAATTCTTGATCAACTGTATAGTAGCTAGCTAGGGTTTTGATGAGTACTCCCAAAGTTGCATCTTTTATCAACCGACAGAGGAAAAATTAGAAGAGATGATGAAACGTTTATCAAGAACAAAGACAAATTAAAGATCCAAACTTTTGCATGTAGAACCAAACATGCACCCATAAAGCCAGAAGGAAAAGAGGCAGGCTTTAGAATTCAATGTTTTTGGAACTAACTTCTGGGGTCCAATGGAAGAAGACATAAATGCCATAGATATTGAAGGTTGTCAAACAAACAATGATGGTGAAAGTTTTCCAAAAACAAAAAACAAACCCAGTGTACAATTAGTCAAAACAAAATAAGAAAATACTTATAATTTGAAAACAGAAAACAAAAAACCATTAGTTGGTAGCAATAAATTTTGGGTCTTTCCCACTTGGCTTTGCAAAATCAAAGAAAACACTTGTTTCTTTTTTCCATTTAAGAAGAAGAGAGGTAAGAAAGAAAATAAACTAAAGGAAAGACAGTAAAGAGTAAGTAAATATATACATACCAGGAGCAAGACATGTTTCTTGTTTCTTCACTTCACTTCACTTCTGCTGTTTTGTGGTTTGTAATGAAGCTTGCCACCTCCCTCCTCTGTCTCCTTTCTCTCTCTACCCTACTCTACTCACTTTCTCTCTCCTGCTCATTCTTGCAATAAATACACTAATTTATTGCCATTTACCAAAAAACGCGGTTTCCTAACGCCGTTTTCGTCGGAAACGGATGAAAACTGAAAAGTCCAAGCGGTGGGCAAGGCAGGTAATTGATGCTTTTAACGCCGTTTGTTAATGCCAAAAGTCGTGCGTTTCCTAAGATCACTCATTCCCTCTTCCGCAAGTCAATGCGGGTCAGAGTTGGCGCGTGTAGCCGTTTCGGGTTGAGTTTTAGCTTTCGTGTTGAACACGCGCTAACTGTGAGAGTGGGTGAGTCAGTTGAGTCCTCAGTGGGCCAGTATGGTAATTCAACGGGAGGTTCTGGATGGAGAGGAAAAGACGAGGAAAGGTCAAGGCAATTGAAAACGTCTGTTTTTCAGTCCACAAGATGTCAAAGCGGTCAAACTAACCTATGGATAATGGAACACGAAGACACTTACTTATTTTATATTTCTCCAAAATTTTGTCTTCACCAAATAATTTCTCAAATAAATTTTTATAGTTAATTTTTTAATTTTAAATACACATAACATCTTTAAATTCGTTAACGACTATCACTTTTTTTTTAAAAATTTCTCACCTCACATACATCTTATTAATTCATCAATAAATGACATCTCCAAATTAACTAAAAGAAAAAGAAAAAAAATCACAACCTCAAATGAACACAAACCAGTTGATTGGGACAAAAGGAGTATTTTTCATTAATTACTAGCTTACATATAAAAAAAAATAAGAGAGATGTAATTTAAAAAAAAAATACACGTTTGGGCCAGACAAATTTGACTAATCAATCATAGTACTCTTGCGATAATAGTATTCAAACTTGGAAACACAATAAATTTTCTATATGATCTGAAATATTTATGATATTAATTTACGTATATACACTACATAATTAATGGCAGTTCAATATCGAGATTAGTGCTCGGAGAAGCTACTATGAAACTAACGCCGCCTTAAGTCGCTACGCTAACCGCAATTGAGAAACAACAGATTCATTTTGTAGCATGATACAATAGCGGTGAGGCCACTACTAACATTATAACGCTAGTATCTGCTACTAAACCTAACACCACCAGCCAACTTTTACTCATACGACTTTTTCATTTACTTGTCCAACTTCTCTCCCTCATTTTTCTATCTCTTCATATTTTTCTGTCCCTGATATTTTCCTCTTCAAAATATTTACATATCTTTCACTTCCACCGTCGTCTTTCTTTGACTCCAACCTACCGTCCCTTCTCTCATCAGCCTCCTCACTCGGTTAGTACTCTCTTACAAGTTGCACTGGCATCACCACCGGTCTCCTAAAAGGTGAGACCATCTTGTGTTTTCCCCCTTTTTCTTACTTTTGCAATCTTTCTCATCTTTTGTTTTCTTCATATACAGGATGAAGCTCCTCTCTCATTCTTCAAGATATGGTTAGGGAACAAGAGAAGACATAAGCTTCATGATTTTTTTGGTTTGAATCTTTCAGATATCGGTTCATCATTCTTACATAGAACTTATTTCGTCCGTTAAAAGTTGCTACAATTACTTTTTTGGGTTGTATAAAAAAAGTTGTTTCATTTCTTTTTATGGAAGGTTTTTTACCCAATTTTTACTTTGTTATCCATACTTTATTTTTTCACTTAGAAAATTGTTTTTCTCTCTTATATACAAATTTTACCTCTTTACCCTCAAATCAATATGCATTCTTAATTTATATGTTGGTTGAAATAATGCATCTAAAAATGAACGGAGATAATATTTATCTCAGGAAAATATTGTCTCTTATGCTGAATTGTACTTTCTGGTCATGTACCGAATCCCATGGATTGCTTAATGGCACTATGAGGTAGATCATGAATAGTATGTCCCTGTTTTGGAGAGGATATGGGTAACCCATTGGTGGGATAAATGCGTGATTAACTCTTATCTCATAGAGAATATCACGCTTAAAGTCATCGAGCTATATGAAGCTCTAAATGAAGAAAATTTTGATGCAGTATTGGGAAAGCTCTATTCCCAATCAGAATTGGCAAATATCCCCCTGAAAGAAATGAAAGAGAAACTGATGAAGTTAGCAGTAAGATCTGTTCAGGAGCAAAATGTCAAAGCTGCGTAGGAGAAGCTGTCCAGCTGCCCCAACCAAGGAGGGCCCATGACAAAGAAATAATTGAGACTGTCAGACAAAAGCATGTGGAGGGTGGGACAAAGTCTCCACTTAGAAAGAAAAAGAAGTCACCTTTAATAAAGTAAGCATTGTTGGTGAAGAAACGACAAACCACCAGCAATGAAGGAATCTTTTCCTTTCTTTATAAATAAGAGGCCTCTCAGTAGAAGCGATCATTCTGTAATTTTCTACTTCAAAAGATCTCTCTCTCTCTTCTCTAAGTTCATGTGTTGAACGTCTTTCTATTCAGAAAATCAGTCTAAATATTGTTCTAATTCATAGTTTGCTTTGGAGTTTGTATGTACGAATGTAGCTGTTGGAAGCTTGGTGTGTTCGTGTGTGCGTCCATCAGTCTTTGTTTGCATTTCAGTTATTGTGAGCATATGATACTCACCAAATTATTGTAAGTTTGAATTTAATGTTATAATATCAAGTTGTGTTATTATTATCATTTCATGGTTTTAATTTTGAAATCAAAGTTTTCTTAATTAATCATTCACCTTAGTCATTAATAATTAATATTCTCTGACTTCAAAATGGTATCAGAGCCAAGTTAATCCATAAAGTGAACAATTTAGAACGTGAAGGACCTATCTGACATTTGTCAAAAAGTTTGGTGCCTAGAATCGGGATTAAGACTTCTTTGAAAGATTCTCTTAAGTTATAAGACTCAGTAACGCAGATAAGTATTAGGACTCATCAGGATAAATCATAAGTTATAAGATTTTATTGATAAAATATATAAATTATTAGGATCATTGATGACTTTATCCCGTAATTCAGTGGACCAGGAAAGATATATTTGAAATTTTTAAAAAACATATTATGGTTGTTGCAGAGTTACACGCACGAAAAACCACATAAATATTTGGGAAACTTGGTGTTTTAGCGTTTGAAAAGTAAGAGGACAATTTATTATATTAAATCTTAAAAACAACACAAAAAGATAAAATGTGCACTATTCATTTACTTCATGTTCCTCCATATATGTTATCCGTCCGTCATTAATTGAACTATTTATTTTTATTGTTTTAGAGTATTGAATCAATAATTTTTTTTTCATGAATCTTTAAATATTTTAAGTTAAATTATTTATATGGATATCATAATATGCAACATTCTTTTCTTAGATATATTTTTTATGATTTTTTTTTTAATATTTATTTTTATTAAAAATTGAGTTAAATATTAAATTTTAAAACATCAAAATCAAACGGTTCTATTATTGACTGATGAAATGAGTAGTTGGTAACCAATGTTGTGAATGTATGAAATTAATAATAGACATGCCATCATGTGATCATCATGATCAATAGTTATAGAATAGACAATTTGGAGCCCCTAAAGTTTGTTGGATTTTTCAAATATGCTCTTAAACTAATAGCCCATCATCGGTGATGGCATAACTTTTTTTTTTATGAAGATGTGTGTCCTTAGAACTCAACTGTTGAATGTTACTAGCTAGCTTGTATTGGAGCGGAAGCAATAGGGCGAGATTGATGTCTTCTCTTGACTTTACGTGGCCGTGGAATCCTTTTAATGATTCTAATTCCTTGTCGGTGAAAATTACCACCATATCTTAACCTTCCAGAATTATTGAATCGTTCTTTTTCACCGGAGATAAGCACACATTCCGGTAGTGTCACCGGATACCGTACTCGATCGTAGCAATATGAATAATACATGTAATGTTGACGTATTCTACGCATGCCCGCACGTTGTTGAGGTGTGATGGTAACAAGATTTGATGATGGGTTGAAACCGGATTTCGGTGAGCATGGTTCAGTCATCAGCGACGGTGATGGTTGAAGTTGATCGACTAAGACGGGACAACCTTGAAGGATGAATTCGTTGAAATCAGCTGCAAATGGTGCGAATTTGTAGTCCGCTTTGTGTTTCCCGCCATTGGTAGCCCAACTAGACCCATCCCATATCGTGCCGTATAGTTTCATTGGCTTTGATGGATAGTCCCCTCTCATTGCCTCGTTTCTTACTACTTCTCTAATTGGCACTTCATCCACGTAAAATCTACAAACAATTATCAACAATTACAAATAGTAGATATCTAGAGAAAATGTATTAAAAACAAGAGTAATTAATCTTTACTAACATGCATTATCTAGAGAAAAATGAACTTTAATTACCAGAGGCGGACCTACATATAGCAAATGGGGTCCATGGACCCTATTTTTTTTTTTAAATAGTGTGTATATGTAATATATAATTTGTTGATAAAATCTCTTAAAATATTTAATCGACCCTCTATATTTTGTGATATTTGTTTTCTGTATTTTATATTTCATTAACCTTAAAAGTTTTACAACATTAAGTGACGTCTCAATAATAGTAAAATATAGTCAATATTGGTCTCTTTATTTTCTAAAAGTATATTTTTTCTCTTCATTGTTTAATTTTTTTCTTGAACAATACTTTCTTATAATTTATTTTAGTATTTGTTTCTCGGTTTATGTGTCTAACAACATCGTAAAATATAAAAAATCGGTAAAATATGATAGTTAAAAGCTAAAATTTCTCATTTGATTTCTCGTGTCAATTAAAATGTTGCAAAAAAATTGATTCGGAGAAAGTAATATACATTGAAAGATATAAATTGACCCTCTTTTGAAAAATTCTGGATCCGCCACCGTTAATTACCAACAATTTGATACTAATTATAAGAACAGAACAAATGTGTGTGTTCTGTTGTCCCAAGAAGCAACAGCTAGCTAGCATGCCATTTTGGAAGGTTGATGTATGTAATAAGGACAACCAATGCTTAACTAGCCGGTTGGCAATTCTAACCTTAGATTTGTAGTTTATGGTAACTGACAATAATGTGGAATTTACAGAATATGTTCCCCTAATTTGTATAAAAAGATAAGATGCCACCTTATATCTTTTAGTGTTGTTAATTTGAGTAATTAATTACTTACTTACATGATGGTTTTGTTGGTCCAAGCAATGGTGTAGGTGTGAAAGTCTTTGGTTGGATCGAACCATAAACTGTAGCGCTCCTCACGACCGCGGTTGGTGCTTCCATTCCCATACATGTTCGTCTGAAACTTCCATGGCCGCCCTCTCACGTTCCCCAAGAACTCAAAATCTAATTCATCGTGATTCTTCTCAAACATCTCCACATTTGACGTCTAATTCATCAACAAACGTAACGTCAACTTATAGTTCCCTATTCTATATATTTAATCATGCAAATCAAAATTATGAGTACTCACATAAAAGGCCACCACAATTCCTGCTGTATAATCACCCGGTAACTTGATTTTGGCGCTGAAAAATCCATGGTGATACATACTTGATGAAATGAAACCAGCCCCTAATTACCATAATTAGAATAATGAATTTAGATAAAATAATGTGCATGCCTCACAAATGTACGTATATTTGTTCATATATATATATATATATATACCGACCGGTGTACACATCAAGAAGAAGGCGGGCACTCCGGCCATCTGGGGAGCGAACAAGGTTGGAGTCGCCAAAGAGAGGAGAGTAGCCTTCATCAAAGGAAATGGTGGAGACGTTGAAAGCGGAGGAGGAAGAGGAGGAGAAGGAAGGCAGAAAGAGGAGGAGGAGACTCAATGTCTTGCATAATAATCCAATATAACAAACGCCCTTCATTTTCTCTTTTCTATTTTTGCATTCCTTTTGACTCTCTTTTTATAGGAGTTTTAATTTTTTCTCTTTTGGCTCCTCCTTTTCTTTCACCCCTTCAACTAAGCCTGCTTTCAATCATATTCCATTTTCGGTAATTAGGAGTCTTTTACCTAAATGTTTTTCATTTTGGAAACAATTGTTTAAATTAACTATATTTTGGATAATTATTAAGTTTTGAGTTGCAACAATACAACTAAGCGCTGAACTTGGAATACAGCCAGCGAACTAAGCGCTAATGTTTTCCCAACGGTTGCTAGGTTTTTCAAATTTCTACAATCAAATAGTCCTCTGAATTATGTTAATTCGGACACTTTAGATCCCGAACTATAAAATATGTCAACTCAGTCTCTGAACTATGTAAATTTAAAGAGTAAATTCCACATAAAGTACCTGTTTTTATGTTTTTATGTTTTTAAGTTACGCGTCCTATTATAGTCATTTCCGTCCACTTTAACCATTACAATAGATGAAAAAGTGTGAAAGATAATTTTATCCTTAATTAATTGTTACAATGCACCTCATTTTTTTTTTAAATTTATTCAATTCTACCCTCAATATTTTGAAAACTTGCATATTAGCCCTCAAACTTTACAAAAATTCACTTTTAACATTTTCGTTTCACTTTTTTTTTCCATAAATTTCCCCACTTTCGAAACACAAACTGTTTTACTGAAAATATCAATAGTTGTTTCGATTGGATGAAACTTTTCGGGAAAATTACCTAAATTACCTGATCCAAAATACTATAATTAATAAAGAAAATACTTCTACATGGTCATCTGACCCCTAAGTGCTCTGCTTACTCATCCCTGTTCTCTCTCTCCCTCTCGTTAAAAAAAAGCATTATTATGCATCTATACATCCCCCACCTGCAGAATACTTCCGCATCTATCACTATTTAATTATTACGTTTGACTTTTATATTTTTATTTAATTTAATTTTTTATTAGAAAAAATGTACTCAATTTTTTTAAAAGAAAATATTTTTAGAAACTAGACATATTGATTTATCTTATTTATATAAGTTATTTAATTTTATATACCAAAATATTGAAAAAAAATAATAATAAATTAGATATCAAAAAAGAAACATAATTATTAAAACGGGACGGATGGAGTAATTTTTACTGCAGGAGAGACTGTAGAGTCTTCAATTGAACAGGGGAGAATTAACTTAGGACAATTATTTTTAATTTCCGATTAAACTACTCTGCAATTCCAGCCAAGCAAATGTAGTCCTCCCCTGATTCTTTGCATTAGGAAACAAATTGGTTGAAAAAAGATGGGTGTACAACATCTGCTAGGGTTCCTGAACCCTTCTGCCGCCAAACCCAATTTATGCTCACTCCACCGTGTCGTCGTCGGTCCAGGGTCTGCTGTTGCCGATGGCTTGCCGCCGCATCGATATCTATGCCATCAAATCGGTTCGCTCTCTATCTGCAATCGAAGCCCTCCCTAACGATGCAACCGTTTAGATCTGAAACTGACTTCGCCTTGGACACCTAGGCCTGCCGCCGTGGATGCTCTCTTCTTCCCTCTACCGGCACTGCCTCTGCCACCAGGGACTAGTTTCGGATCCATCTGGCACAGTGAACGCCCTCCTGGCCCGATCTCCACCACCACACAACGTTGTGAGAGCTTGGGTGGTGCTCCGGAACCATCAAATGGTGTTGGGGGAAGGCTCCTCCGGGCTCTCGACCAGGCTTCAGTCGGGTCCCTCTTCTCGTTTTGTTTGGCAAATCTGACCAAACTTTGGTCCCAAAAGGCACCTCCATGGAACTACTTTGGTTGATCAGGACTGGATCCTCCATGGGCGGGGAGATGTTTTCAAATATCATCCAGGAGGATGACTGTATTTCTGGGTTGGACAGGAGACTATGTAAATCGGGAGGAAGATGGTAAGAAGCTTATTTATCCGGTGGGGATGGGGGAGAACCCGCCCTATCAAGGGTCATGATGCACAGGGATTGGAGCAGCCTAATGCAGGGGCCGATTGGGTTCGCTCCAGGTTTCGTTTGGACCCCTTTAATATGCTTTTTGTTGTTAGGATTTAGTTCTCATATATTTTCATGCTTCTTTGTTTTGTTAAGGTTCTGTTCTGGTTGTTGCTTCTGGTGGTATTGCATTGCTTTAGGTTTGGGGACCCATCCCGAGTGTAGTCTATGTTGGTGGACTAATTCCATTCACACCTGCATGGTGAGGGGGTGTCTTGCTTCGCTTCGACGAACGTTGTTGTACGACATTCTCATGCATTCATAAATGCAACCAAGTCAATTTTCTGATAATTATGGATACGCTCTCTATCATTATAGTACCCACACTCGGGATTCTTCTCCATATCTCAAAAGCATACTAGTCTGGTTTTTATTTTTTGGGGTCTGTTTCCCGCCTTTTTGCTTATTTCTCAGCTTATATGACCTTTGGTCATTTTTTGTTAATCATATTATTTCATCTTTCTCAAAAAGAAAAAAAAAAAAGAAAAAAATTTGGTTACTCCCCAATTTACATGTATACAGTATAGATTGAAATAATGAAAAAAAATAAAAAGTAGCTCAAACCATTGTAGAGACGGGCCATTTAGTAAAAGTTTTGTGAGGTTCGAGAAAAATGGTAAAAGTGAAGTTTTGTGAGTTTGAGAGAAATGTGTAAGTTTTGAAAATATTGGAGGTAGAATTTAGTAAGTTCTAAAAATTGAGGAGTATTGTAGTAATTAATTAAGAGTAAAATTGTCTTTTCACACGTTTCCGTCCATTTTAACGGTTAAAATGGATGGAAATGACTATAATAGGACGCGTAACTCAAAAATAAGACCACAATAAAATAAAAACTTAAAGTGAGACCATAATAGGACACAAACATAAAAACAGGTACTCTGCGCGGATTTTACTCTAAGTTCAAATAATTTAGTCCTTTAATTTGGTAACTCGCTTAATGAGACTCTCACGTTGTTAGTTTTTTTTACAGATTAGTGACCTATTTGTAAGAAATTAAAGCATTAGGTTACAAATGCTTACGTTCAAAACTTCAATGGATTGTAGTGGCTAACCATACTTCTCTGTTCAACCCGACCCAATCACACAGAAATTTGAATGAGATGATATTTTTGGTTGATCTGGTAGGTTTAGCGACTTTGGGCATAGATTATAAAGAAATATAATCATAATAGGCATTTTCTCTAAGGTCAACTAATATTGATACGGTCAAATGGACAAAGTGCTTGATAGTGCATAGTTGAGGAACTGAGTTGACACATTTTATAATTCATGGACTAAAGTGATTGAGTCAACATGAACTATATGATAATAAAGCAAAAAAAAAAAAACAATCTTTATGGGACAAAATGAGTACTACATTTGGTAGACCTAGCCGCCGGATCAATCCCCATCCTTGCCAACGCTCGGGGCCGCCATTTTCACCGAGTCCGGAACCAGCTCCGCTGTACGCCATGCTCGCTCGAGTTCTGCCTCCGCCTCCTGCACTTTTTTTCCCCTGGTTTGCGTTTTTGTAACAGAGTTAGGATTTGCTCCATGGTC